>JADBJO010004496.1:12500-55000 GCA_016801955.1 Conus betulinus
CTTTTAAGTTTGACTCCATGATGAGAGTGGCTGACTGTGTGTCAATACTGTCACAGAGAGAGGCAAAGTTTTGATACACAAAGCCTCGGTATGAGGTAACGCCGGGCAACCCGGAGCTCAGAAGGCATAAATCATGCGTGAAACAATTGTGAGCTATCCCCAGCAGACTTCAGGTTTAGGTGATGAGACCTTTATACATCAGAATGTTCTTGACAAGTTTTTTATTCTCCATGACTTTAGTAACAGTAGTTGTTTACCTTGTAATTTACCCTTCTTTCATTATCTGAACATTTTGTGCTTATTTATACATTATTTGCAACAGTAACACTGTTTACATTAGGACAGATGAGGGTGCACATGCACACACACATGATGATGGTTAAAGACATGGATGCTTAAGCATGGTCATGTTTATCATTTATGTGTAGGATATGCATTGCACGCTCGCACATCTTCAGTCATACCCATACACACACATGTGCACACAAACGCGTGCGCACGCACGTGCACACACACACACAGAATCTATACACATGCACTTCTGCATGCTCACTTAGAGGAGACGCTTGGTGTGTTTAACTAATTTTCAGACTGTCACAGTGTACACCTTAGTAGGTTGAGTAAGTAACTAAGTATTGTGATTTCTCAGTCGCATGATTTGCAGTGTAGACCTTGGAGTAAGTAACCTCAGTGTTTTGTGTGAACAGGCCATTATAGGCCTTCTATAGCGCAAGAATCAAGTTTTCTTTATGCTTTACATGAAGACAGGGCAACTAGGAATATGAAATTTGTTTAGCTTAGCCTTGTGGTGCATTTGTACACTAAAGACGAAAACTAAATTAGTAAAAAAGGCTTTGTATTGTTGGTCACTGAAGTACACATTGTGTGTTCAGGTTTGTGATAAGAAAGAACAATTTACAAGAGGAAGCTTTGTCCTCGTATTGTTTTGTGCCATGCATTACTTGCATTCTTCAAAGTGTTGCATACAGCTTGATGACTATCAGTGTATTAGAATGGTTGATGGTATGCAAAATGTAAATTTTTTATTAGTTAACTGTTAAGCCCTGTAGGTTTTAGGGTTATTGGTATATCTTGCAACATGTAAGACAGTCTAAGTTTTGAAAAGTGCCAGTAGATGTGTTGATAAGACAGAAGCTCAAAAACTGCTCAGGTAGAGATCTTGTAATATGTGCATACATGTTTGTCTGTGTGTATGCATTGTACATTCAAGGGCTTGGGTGTTTGTCCTTGTGAACATGTTAATTAGCATACTACCTCTTCAGTGTGCATGGATTTTGGCTGATGTTTTACTGTCAGTACTCTGAGCCAGCTTGCGATAGGATGCACTTAAAAGTATACAGTCAAGAAACCCTAATTAGTGTTGATGTTATCATTATGTTTGTGTTAGAAATATAATCCTTTGCTTATTTTAAATATTCATTACTAAGTTAAGTAATAAAATGATAATGATTATCTTCTTAAGAACCTAAACTTAAATTTTTTAATGTAAATGTTCACACTTGAATAACTACAGTCGGTGTGTTTTTATCATGCATTGTTATTATTGTTATTTATATGTTATTATGACAAGTTCTATGGACAGTGAAAGAACGTTAAAGTCAAACATGAGTTGTTCTTATGTTTTAAGTTTGTTAATACACATCATTGTGTATTATATTCTTTTTAATAAAAAAGAAACAGTTCATTTCATGTTGAACAGTAGATGGAAAACAGTACCCCAAACTGTTTTTATTTTCCCCAGAAGTCTCCTGAAAAATTATTGTGTAACAGTCAGAGCTAGTGAACTGAATACATAGACACAAAGTTCTAATAGATCTGTAACCCAGAACACAAGATATGAATTTTTAAGTAATTGATTTTTTACCATACTGTGTGCACACTGTTCAAATTGCCGAAGAACAAAGCAGTGATTGAACACCCATAAAATCGAAATTGTTGCCACATGCATTTTTTTTTTTCATTTCAGTTTTACTTTCTGCATGATGCTAAGATTCTGATTTTCTTTAGGGTGAACAGAGGTTAGGTATTGAAAATCTTTCTCTGGTGTTTGGTGTTACTGAACCATATGCAGGTCAAATTCTCAGGTTTTTAAAAAATATTTTTTGGTTATTTTAATCATTACAACATGTGCACCTGAGTTAGGTGCCCGGCGTTCAGCTTATTTTCATGTTATTCTCTGACGGAAACAAACAGATCAAATGTGCACAGAAACAGGTCAAGCAGCCTGAGGGGACAAGTAGAGGACCCACTTTGGAGTACCTGCTGAACCTCAGAATGGTTTGCCACACACTTCAAATTGTTTATGGCTTGTTTCTAAATTTACACCGTGCACACATATTGACATTTTGCCAAAAGGATCCCTGAGAGGATATTAGGGATATAATCTCAAGTATCACAGAATTTCAGAATTTAATATATTTTGAGGATGTTTGAACATTTCAAACTTTCAAGTGGTAAATAATGAGAAAAATGAACTTTGATGACTGCCTTGTGCATTCTGTAAGCAAATATTTTCAGGTATCTCAATACTGCTAGTTCTAGTGTGTTGATAGTGCATTGATTTCTACTGTGCTCCGGTACAAAAAGGCTCAAAACAGAATTATTTTTACTTTGCTTTCCAGCGATTTCTTCACAGTCCAGATTGACTGATAATTATGGTCGGTTCTGTGGTGACCATTTTTCATGACGAAAACTTGACTTTTCCTTTCAGTTGCTTTCTTAGATTGACAAAAAACAACTTCAGATATACGATACTAGGCTGAAATTATGATATATTCTGGATTCATAGTTGCCAGTATTTACACATATTTTACAAAAATGACAGCTTACGGTTACAGTCTACCAATTCAATTTTCATTTGACTGGATGTTAGTGGCAGGAATTTCGAATTTTACAGTGATAGCGCTTCTTCAGTTTTTGTTTTTAATCAGTAGTCAGGAACAGGTTATTGGAGTTCTCTGATGCCCCCCCCCCCCCCCCCCCCCCCCCCCCCCCCCCCCCATGCCCACCCCATCATGTGTCTTCACTTCCTTTTTTATCCACACCTCAATTCTTAGTTTATTGACGCCAGATATTTTTAATCATATTCACATTGTGGCTGACACAATCACTGGCCCTCTTTCTCTGTTCACTGAGCCGATTTCTTCCCATTTCTGTTCGCACTTGGCTGGTTGAGAAAATAAGTGGTCATGGCACCTAAAAGGGCTCTGCTAGGGGGTGCATGAGTGTAGTTTATTTCTGTCCTTGGCATCACGCCAGAACAAAAACAAACAAACAAAAAAAAAAAAAACCCTCTTTACTTGGTTAATTCACATAACTGTAGAAATTTTGATCACTTCTTTGACATATTTTTTGTGACCATTTTGACAGTTAACATACATTTTTATGGTGTGCCATCCATTGTTGCGGTAATGACATACATCAGTTGATTCTGACAACTCTCTGAAGTGCACATGACATGTTAACATGGTGTCAAGTTACTTTATATGTCGATTGTCAGTTGTCTAGTGAAGCAAGCAAAGATCTCAAATTCTGTTGATTACAGTACCACGGTCAGTGAATCAGAAGAAGTCCCAAAGATTCTGGAAAAATGTATTGAACTGACAAAATCAGTGAGCCTGATAAATTGTATTTGAATCTCTCCCCTCTCTTCTCTCTCACTCTCTCTCTCTCTCTCTCTCTCTCTCTCTCTCTCTCTCTCTCTCTCTCTTCACCCCCCTCCCCCTCTCTCTGTCTCTCCACACCCCACTATTTCACTCTCTCTCTCTCTCTCTCTCTCTCTCCCCCCACACACACCTCCACTGTATTTCATTCTCTGTCTGTCTGTCTGTCTGTCTCTCTCTCTCTCTCTCTCTCATTGTCTGTCAGTCACTCTGTCTTTTATGTGTGCCTTCTTGTCCTTCCAGCCCCCCCCCCCCCCCCCCCCCGTCTCTCTCTCTCTCTCTTTTTTCTCCCAGTCTCTGTAATCTTCAGTTAGAAATTAATCTCCGTGCACTTTAGAATTTGCGCTGTCATTAAGACTCGAGGCTGCCCAGCTGGAAACAGCTGACTGAAGAGCTGCCTGCTGGAGCCACATGAATCAGTCCTTTATTCGTTTATTTATTTATTTTGTACTGTCATTCAGGGGAATACCAGTCTCTAGTTTTTCACTCATTCTTTCCATTTCTCACAGATGTCAGCTATTATAAATAAGTATATTTGTCAAAACTGTCATTCATATCAACAGCCAAACTGGTCTTCTCTTCGCATGTTAGCGAAAGAATTTTTCATGCATGCAAGTTGACATGCAGGCTTTAAGTTTAACACGTACAGAACCTCAGTTTTTTCTCTCTTTCAAGAGGACTTTTCATGGATTGGAATCGGAACCAGTTTTAACAACAAGAGTTTTAAAAAAATCACCCTATAGCAAAACAGCCTGGCTGAGATTCAAACCTGCAACCTCAAGATCACAAGTCCGGCACTGTACCATGTGAGCTATTCCATTCCATGTGTGATGTTAAAGATATTGTAAAGTGTATTGTGTGTTCCTTGTCACAGTCACAAAGTGCAGTTGTTTGTGTTTGACAGATACAACACAGGCGTGACCGTGAGGCCACTGCCTATCAGCACCGGGTGGAGACGTTGGAGACGCAGGTTGGCGAGCTGACGGCCAAGCTGAACGATGCCGACGCTCCTCGCAAGAGGCTGGAAAAGGAAAATGCCGTAGGTGTTCCAGTTGTCTCGTATGTTGCTTGTGTTAACATTCTGTCTGTCATGCTTGTTGATGGTTTCTATGGTGTCTTTTAAGGTGGAGAGTTGGAGTTGGCCAACATCTGTAATGAAATAGCAAAACTGTATGGCAAAACTTTGTATGGCATGCGTTAATTTATAACCAGGTCTGAAATTAACATAAAAAAAAAAACAAACATAAAACTATATCTACAGAATATTTTTGTTTGCAGATTCCAAGAATGCTTGTCACACCAGCAAGCCGCTGCATTAGTAGAAGTGAATGAGAATTGTAATGATGAATTGTCAGAAAACAAAACAAAACAAAGGAAAACAAAAAAACTGAGAGTAACTGAACAAAAAGGGGAAAGTTTTCTGTGTAGTAATTAGTTGATTTCCCAAGGTGGTTCTTCCCAGCTGTCATTGATTTTATTGCTGTTGTTCTTTTCTGCCCCACAGTCAGTCTGCTGGACTATAGGCAGCAATATAATCTCTGTCTCTCTTCCATGACCCTCAGCATCAAAGAACACATCTCGCAACTTCCCCCTCCCCCTCCACTCCTTTTCTTCTCCTATAGACATACATACACACACACGCATGCACATGCAGACACACACATACATGCATGCACACGTACACACGTACACACGCACGCGCACGCGCGCGCGCGCGCGCGCACACACACACACACACACACACACACACACACACACACACACACACACACACAGACGCACACTGTACGTGTGCGCACACACGCACGCTGTACATGTGTTTGCACGTGCACATACACATACACCCTCCATCACACCATATTCAGTCTCCGTTGTTGACATCAGCAATTTCATCAAACATCTTGCCAGGATCTGTTCCTCTTTAAAGTCTGTTTGAAGGAAACAAAGGGAAAAAAAAAACGCCTGAAAAACTGAAATCTGTTTTTCTTACCATAATCAAAAACATGATTTTCTGAGGAAGGAAATATTCAAGTCAAAGAGAATAAAAGAAATAAAAAACAAAAAAAGAATTGAAGCAGCAGGAAAATGAAGGGTTGGAAAAAGTAAAATAAAAAAACAACAAAAAAAGTTTGAATGACCATGAAATAAAACAGAAGGAAGTGGACTAATTTTAGGCTGTAGTATTTTTTTTTAAATGGTACTTATTATGATGTAAACCACTCCAACAGTGGTGCTTTTGTAACTTTTGATTACATGTAAAACACTTTTTTCATCAAAATGTTCAAGGGGTAAACATATTTTTAGCCCTCCAAGGCTTCAAGTTATTTGCAGATCTGTCAGACCATTTAACTTGAGAATATATTTCCCAGGTTTTTGATTAGAGCTATCCTTTATTTCTAGCCCTCCAGGACTTCAACTTATTTGCAGATTTGTCCGACCATTTAACTTGAGATTATCTTTCCCTGTTTGTTTTTTTTGTTGTTGTTTTTTGTTTTTTTTTTTTTCCAGTTGGATTTGCTTTCAGTTTAAACGTAATTCTTATAGTTTGCATTGTTGTGGAGCAGGGTGGTGGTACTGACCAAGTGGTTTCCCTTGCAGTCCCTGCGCGCAGAGTTAGCCGCCCTGAAGAAGCAGCTGGCGGAACTGAAAAAGAAGCTGGAGGATGAGACGCTGCTGCGTGTGGACCTGGAGAACAGGCTGCAAAGCCTGAAGGAGGAGCTCAACTTCTCCAGACAGGTGCACGAGCAGGTCAGTTCTGTCCCACCTGGCCCACCTGGCTTGGTGAAGCTAGACTGTTCTCAAAACTCTTGATATAGTTCCCCACCTGGCTTGGTAAAGCTTGTCTGTTTTCAACACCCATGATGTAATATGCTCCCCTGGTCCCGTAACTGCCTTACCCCCTCCCCACTCCCCATCCCCCCATCCCTCAGCCTCCTCCCCACCCACACTCTTGCATAGTTTCCAACCTTCCTGAATTTTTATTTTGTTTTAAATTTTATCGAATTCAGATAGTATTCTGGAAATTCCAAATTCAATGGAAACATCCAGAATGTCAAAATTTTGTGTAAAAGTGTGGGGTTTCGGTGGTCATTTTAATATACGGCTAATAAAATATTGCAGAAAAAAAAAAAGCCCAAATGATGTTATGTGAATGTTGCCAGTTACATAAGGCGAAAATGCATTTTCTTTTTCCTGCATTGGTCAGCCAAATCAGCAGAGGACTAAAGATTGCTTTCCCTTCACCCCGCCCCACCTTCTAGATCCCTGCTTCTCAAATTCTTATTCCAGAACACTGGCAGTTATGAGTTCAGATAGTGTGCGATATCACATGTACAATCAACAGGTAAGAATACGCATTCTTTCGCTGATAACGGTAGAAGCTAAGGTAGCTGATATTTTGTGAGCATCTTTTTTGTGTTGAACATCAAAGTATAAAGGGGATTCATGTTCGTGTAGTTTAGTACACATCGATGTGGGAGGTGGGGAAAATGTCCACCAGAGGCTATCAGGACAGCAAGCTCTGCCTTGATAGACAGACTGTGATGTAGCTAACCGGTAAGCTTCAGATTGAGAGAGTGACTTCTGTGCCATCTCTTAAATCTTACCAGCTGGTCGCAGAGAAATTCTTTTGAGGTTAAAGTGAAAGCAAAACTTTCGTTTGGTTTTCATCCGGCTGTTAACTGACAACATTCACGACAACATTCAGGTCATGCAGAAATGGGGTCTGATAACATGGCATCTCACTCGTCCCTATACCCACTTCCTGTCCCCACACCTCTGCCACCCGCCCCAAGCTTTCTTTTCTTTTCCTTTTTTTTTTTTGTTTTGTTTTTCAGCATGCATTTTTACGCCAATTTGAGGCAATGAGTGATAGCTCGTTCTTCGTTTTCAATGTCCTGAATGTTGTTTATCTTGCCTGAAGGAGGCCAAAGAGGTGGAAATGCATTATATTTTGTTATGTAATTTGTTTGTCTCATTCGTCCCTGTGGAGAATTAAAGAAGTAGAAAAGATCTTACGGTTTGTGTGTCTTACTCTGTACACAGGAGCTGGAAGAAACCAGAATCCGCACGTCGACAAAGATCGAGGAGGTGGATGGCCGCCTGGAGGAGGAGTATGAGGCGCGTCTGCTGGAGGCTCTGCGGGAGATCCGCAGTCAGCACGAGGAGGACCTGCAGCGAGTGCGCATTGAGCTGGAGACGCTGTATGAGACCAAGGTACGGCTGGCCCCGTGTCCTGTCAGACCCCTTCTCCCCAGAAACAGATGAACATTTTTGTTCTGACCTAAGATTTTACGGAGGGAGAGATTTTTTTTACCAAATTTCTGGTGTGTTTTTAGACCGTGTATTTAAAGAGCTGTGTGAATGAGGTTTTTTTTTTTTTTTTTATTTTTTTTTTTTTTAAACTTTTGAGTTGATTTCAGTGTGGTGACAGCCCTGATATGGCTTTTTGCGGTTGGCTGGGCTATAAGCAACATTACCTTACCTTACCCTCCTGTGTGTATAGCCACTATTGATACTACCAACTGGTTTTGTCATATCGTCACTAAAAGTAGTAGTGATCCTCTATTTTTTTTTTTAGGATATTTATCACCATCATTATTGTTACATATTGCTACCATTATTACTATTATTGTCATTACTATTTCAGCTCGCATTGTCTCCTTCCCAATGGCTTCATTTTAATTGAATGCCCATCTTGTACAGAAGCTGAGAAGATGAATGATAGCTCATTCTTCGTTTACATTGTCCTGAATGTCGATTATCTTGCCTGAAGAAGACCCAAGAGGTGGAAACTGTCGTGTTTTGTCTTGTAATCTGTTTGTCCATGATAGCTATTGGAGTTACCTTAATTCCTTTTAAAGTTTGTTTCAAAAAGGGAAAGGGAGAGATCATGTTTGTGATCTGTGTATGTTTGTGTATGTGAAGCTTGAAAAATGACAGATTTGGTAGCGCTATGTGACAGGAGCGAATGATTTGTACTTTTGTCTGTTGGATTTCTACTCGCTGTTTATGTCATTCTAGATCATGTTTAATCTGTGAATTTATAATCTGTGAATTTATGGAGTAGCAAAATTGATGTGTGTATGGCATTATGAGCTAGAAAAAAAAGGGAAAGAAAAGGAAAAGCTTGTTGTCGAGTGCAACCAGTGCACATAAACAGATCTTTCAAAATGTGTATACGACAGGTGTAAACATTTTATTATCTGACAAGTAGTGTGTAAATCATGTCAGAACTGGATTTATGAATACTTTAAACGTATTTCCAGGAAATGAACTCTTATTGTAGGAATAGTGTCTGGTCATTCATAGACAATGTCGGTCTGTTAACAAGCAGTTCAGGAAAAAAAAAAAAAAAGTGAATTCTTTCATTTGAGGTGTTTGAATTGCAAGCAGGAGAGAGAATTGTGATTATTGTAGCTGAGTCAGTGGTTGTATTAATGGTTGTGTTTGAATCAGATTGCAGACCTGAAGGGCGCAGGCAGATCGTGTGGACAGTGCCAGTAACAGCGCCTGGGAGGAGCTCAGATCACCAGGAAGCGTGCTGATGAGAGTTTGCTTCAAGAGTGGCTACTCTGGAGTCAGAGGTAATGCTTGTGATTTCTCTCTGTCTGTCTGTCTGTCTGTCTGTCTGTCTCTCTCTCTCTCTGTGTCTCTCTCTCTCTCTCTCTCTCTCTCTCTCTCCCCTCTCTCTCTCTCTCTCCTCTCTCTCTCTGTCTCTCTCTCTCTCTCTCCCCCTCTCTCTCTCTCCCTCTCTCTCTCTCTCTCTCTCTCTCTCTCTCTCTCTCTCTCTCTCCGTGCCTCTGTCTCTCTCAGTCTGTCTTGTGTTTTGCTTCTGTATGTTTGTGGGCACATTTTAAAGTATATTTCCTGTAAGATTTCGTGGAAAAAAAATATATTGTCCAGTTTGGCAACAAGTGTTTTGACTGGCTTGAAAAGCATTTTTTTTTTTTTCTTATCTACTAGCTGAGCTTCTTTGGGAACACAGTGGCATTACCGGAGTTGGCATGTGCTGTTAGTTGTCAGTATTTTTCCAGATGAGATGATGAAACACCAAAATATTGGCCATAATTACAGCAGATCAGTATATATGTTCATTTTTGTCCATATGCATGTAAGTAGAAAGTGGACTGTTGCATTCGTGGCACACTTTTACAGATCAACATGATCATGCTGCCAGGCTTTTATTTGACCCGTTTGGTTCTTGTCCCGTTTGGGCTCGAAAAATCACAAGTGCGATCACTGAATACACTTGCGCTCCAAATCCCAGTGTCCTGAGATAACAACCATATAGGAACTCATATATGTCAGTCTCGGCAAAATCAGTTAGCCACAGTGGCTCTCAGCAGAGGATATTCTGTTCAGCTGCTGAGACACTTTTTTAATTTTCCATGCTGCTCACCCCCTCCTCCTTCCTGTTCATGCTATAGTCAACCTGTTGCAGCCTCAACACTGGCAGTCTACAGAGGGCAGCTAGTATTAGGTCATCATGATGCAATCTACAGCACAGGTAGAAGTGTCAGTCTCTAGCTCGCACAACATCGACAAACAACCAGTCAGACAAAACAAAAGAGAGTTTACCCTTTTCAATCAACAACTCAGCTTTTTGCATGCAGATTTCTTCTTACTCTGTTCACCAAAAATACTTCAGCACATTTTTTTCAAGATTACATGAAATGGTTCTCATGGACTGAAAGAAAAAAGGAGGTTTTTTTCTCTCAAGTTTGCAGCCACAGTGTCGCATACAAAATATGATCATTTCCATAAACAGCGTTTTCTGGACCTCACAGACCTATAAGAACTCTTCAACAATTTCCACTCTCAGCAACCTCTCATTGACTTGCAAAGCTAACCATGACCTGTGTCCCCCCCCCCCCCCCCCCCCCCCCCCCCCCCCCCCCCCCCCCCCCCCTTTCATGAAAACTATAGCCTGTTGTTCAGGCGAGAAAGTTCATGAGAGAAGAAAAATGCATTAATCATCATATTGTTTATCTGAAGAACATTTCTCTTCCCTTTTTTTCTCTTACCTTTTCATCTTCTTCATGTGGCTTACCTGGGGTTTCATCATATGAAACACATCGGACGTCTCCCATGTGTTCGACAAAAAGTACAAGGCATGCTTTCCTGTGGAGCTTTGCTGTCTCTATGGCGCTGTTGACCAAACTTTGCTCTGTTTCTTCAGCTACACATTTCGCAGGTAACAAATCTTCCTGAGCTCTCTGTTCCCTGCTCAGCATGCATGCTGCATGGTTTTCTTGAACAGGTGAACACAGGCACAAGGGTCTAACATCCTTCCTTTTCTTTTTCGACAGTCTACACAAAACAATCTGTATTTTCAGTTGATACATACTCCCAACAAATAAACGTACAAAAACACCAGGAACTTGGGCACAGTTTGCGACAAGAAGACATTTCACTGGTCTAATCCAGCATATGTTGGACACCACCTACTAAGCCCTGTACTGATGACAGTATTGCAAAGTCACGAAGTCAGCGCAAGTGGGTTTCTCCTTCCAAACTCATTCTTTCAGTTGTTCTGTTGAAATGTGTACAGTACCATCTACTGAGTTCAGAATAATTGTGTAGTCAAGAGGTCAAACTGAACGAGCATAGCTGCTGTCTTCTTGATTGAAGATCTCATTTCATAGTGATCAGTGAGAGGAGAAGGCTGGGGTTGGGAGGGGGGGGGGGGGGGGGGAGGGAGTGGCTGGTAGTTCTGTATTTCTTCAAGGTAATGAATACGTCTCTATGGAATTTTTTTTTCTTTTGCTGCATAGAAGTGATTGGTTGAATTTACACCACTGTTTTCAGAATGCTGGGCTCAGACTTCGTGTGGAGGACCTGGAGAACCAGTTGGCTCGTGAGCGGGACGAGTTCCGCATGCGTCTGGCTCAGAAGGACACGGAGCTGGCCGATCTGCGGGTGACCCTGGAGGAGCAGATGGCTGAGTACGCAGACCTCCTGGACATCAAGATCCGCCTGGATCGTGAGATTGAAGCCTACAGGAAACTGCTGGAGAGTGAGGAAGTGAGGTCAGTCGTCAGCATTACTGTTGGTCTTTGTGGTAGCCCCAATAGTGATCAGATACAGTGTAGAAGTGGAGGTCTGAATCGAAATGCAGTGAAGAGTTCATGTCTGTCTGCTGTGATTTAACCTCAGAGTAGTAAGACTTTTTTTTTTCTGTTTATGAAGGAAAAGAAAGTCACAGGAACTGCACTCATTATAATGTTCTAGACCTGTTACCAGACAAAAACAAATTTCCTTTTTCTTTCTTTCCGAAAAGAATTAGTAATGTTAATTGTAATGTTAACTGCATAAGTCACATCTATTGTTTAGTTACAGGTGGGTTCACAGATTATAGTTCCTAGTATTAAGGACGGTTTACCAAATTTTCAAATTAATCATGATTTTAGTACTGTGTGAAGTAAATAAAATATTGTGAAGTGTTGCGGCTTTGATCATCATATTAAAATGAAGTTTTCCCCCAAGCAAAGACAATGAGAGAAAAAAAAGATAACCATGAACTGGACCACTTGGATTTTCAAACGTGTTAATTGACAATGTCATCCCTTCCTCCAGGCTCAACATTTCCTTGGACGCCTCCCAGTCATCCCAAAACCAGCCGTTCCACTCGTGAGACGCCGGCAGGGCGAGGCACCAAGCGTCGGCGCGTGGACATCTCGGAGGCCGTGGAGGAGTACAGCCAGAGGAGCTCCAGCGCTGGGGTACGCTCGTTCAGCGTCGGCCAAGGGAGGCCTCAGCATCTCGGAGGTGGACAGCGACGGCCAGTTCATCAAGCTGACCAACGAGTCCAGGAAGGTGAGGGGGCAGGGAGCTGGATCCACTTTTTTTTTTTTTTTTTTTTTTTTTTTTTGCTGACCCATTTTCTGTGCCTCTTCAGTGGCACCGCACCCACGCTGCTCATTCCAACCCCCCCCCCCCCCCCCCCCCTCCCCCCCCCGCCACCACCCTCATCCACAGCCACAACCCAACCTGGTCTACCGCAGCCCCGGCACAGGTACTTCAGAGCTGGGGCCCGCTTGGTTCTGAGTCTTAACCCCGTCTTACATGTTCTGCCTGCCCACGACAGGTGCTGCAGTTGCGTATGAGCAGGGGAGGCAACTGTCAATTTTTTGTGTGTGTGCATTTCCCACGGTAGGGGGGGGAGGTTGTCCTGGGGAAAGGGAGAACTTGTTGCTGTTTTTGTTCACTTGCTTAGGAGGGAAGAAACTAAGAAAACGAAAACCTCAAATTACGAACTGTGTGAACATTTTACTCTGGAACAGTTGTGTTGTGTATTGCGTTAAATGAAAAGAAGCAACCATACAAGTTTGGAATGTGCAGTGTGCTGTATTTGCAACAACAGCTTTGAAAAATCCTTCTAGTCCCCTTGACTTTCACCCCTTTCTCAGAGTGCCAAAATTTCTGCTTTTTCTTTCCTTTATTTTTAGACTCAAGGCATTAGCTTCCCTTTCTGAAGGAGCAGAGGAAGAAGTTTTGATGCATCTTACATATCAGAAATTAAACAGTCAGTGTATGGAAGCACAGAACACAGCTACTGGCTTAATCCTTTGTTTCAGTGTGTGTCTGTGCTGTGTGATGCATGTGTTTTTCTCATTTTTGGTGTCAGTAAATGCTGGAGACCTTTGAAAATGGAAACAGTTTGGAATCTTATAGAGATTAAGTGCTGCTGCAATAATCATTGGAAATTGTAGAGTACGAGTAGGGAGGATGGGGAATGGGAGGGGAAATGTTCACACTTGCAGTTTGTGTACTGTAACAGAAACTTAGTCTGGATCACTGTAGGTGTTAAAAAAAAGACTGATGTGATGAATACACCTGCAACATACACGTGTGTGTATAAATTGCAGGTCTCAGAGTCAGTATTGATCATTGCCAGGTTGAGTGTATAAATTGCAGGTCTCAGAGTCAATATTGATCATTGCCAGGTTGTGTGTATAAATGGCAGGTCTCAGAATCAGTATTGATCATTGCCAGGTTGTGTGTATAAATGGCAGGTCTCAGAGTCAGTATTGATCATTGCCAGGTTGTGTGTATAAATGGCAGGTCTCAGAGTCAGTATTGATCATTGCCAGGTTGTGTGTATAAATGGCAGGTCTCAGAGTCAGTATTGATCATTGCCAGGTTGTGTGCATAAATTGCAGGTTTCAGAGTCATTATTGATCATTGCCAGGTTCCCTTTCAGCTGTGACCTCATCTGTCAGTTTAGGGTTTTTTTCCCTTTGTTTCCACAGACATCTTCTTTGAGGTCTTGTAAATAATGGGGAGGGGGGGTGGGGGTGGGAGATCCAGAAAACATTTTTATCTGATTTGTGACGATCCATTGAAATGATTTTGTGGTGGTAGGAAAAAAAAAGGTTTCTTATTAGCATACCATACATATTCTTTATATATTTCACCAGGACATGGATGGCTTCTAGATATCAAGAAAGGAGGAGGAGGAATGTGTGTGTGAAATGCATTTTCATCTGACTTTGATTTGCGGCAGTCAGTGAGAATAATGTGGTAGTGGCCGAAGAAGAATATATTTCCTGCAGGAATATCATGCATATGTCGCGTGTTTTCACCAGGACATAGCCATTGGTGGGTGGCAACTTCAGCACACATCTGGGGAACAGGAAACTACATTCAAGTTCCACCGCAGTGTGGTAGTCAAGCCAGGCCAGGCCGAACGGTCACGGTACGTGGTGATTGTCATGGTTTTTGTTGTTGTTGTTGTTTTTAGCTTGTTTTCCGTTTTTTTTACAGTTTTGATTGATAGTTTCCTGTCAGGAATGTTCACGTTTCAGCCTTTGGGTCTCTGTCAGCTGCTGTTTTGTCTCGTCCTGTTCCACATGTCTCTTTGCTCCCAGCCATTCCTGCCACTTCTGCGCACCTTTCATGCCTGCTTGTGACATGGATTTTTCAAACATGTCTAAAAAATGACATGCCTAATAGGTGTGTACGAGTCATAGAGCCCTGGAGTGCACAGGGTCTTGCTATTGTCTCTCAGTTTCCCCTCACCTGCTGCATCAGCCCATTCCCACTCTGCCACAACATTCTCAATATCTTCCCAGTTAAACTCTAAAAACTCTTCATTAGAGTCTGAGTCGAAAAACACCTTGTGCAAGAATTGCTAATCGCCAGTGTCCATGTTGAAATTTTACTCAAAAACTTCGAAAAAGTTTGAAATTTATGGTAAAAACAACCACATGGAAAATGGCGCTTACACAGGAAGGCAAGGTAGCTGAAAGCCCTGTGCATTATGGGATTACTTCATTCTGATTGGTTCTTTTCAACCAATTGAGTACAAGCTTACTGAGTACGCTACACCTCTCAATGGGCGCATGAGTGCGCCTGTGGCTGTCTCGCCCTACAGTGGTGGCTCGGCGCACCAGTGTGCCAGCAGCTTTCTGAAGGTTAATCTTCAAATGAACTGACACTGAACCTTTGAAACTGTTACTTTTTTCCTGTTTAAATCATGCACACAAGAAGTGTTAATGTCTAAAAGTCTAGCAGTGAGTGTACTTTGCTGTGTGTGTCTGTCCCTATGTTGTTGATGTAAAAAAAAAAAAAAACCCAAACTTTTGTGATCCTTTACCAGATTAAGGAAAATTGTGAATCTTTTCACAATCTCAGTGCGAATCTGTTCACAATCTCAGTGCCGACATCCCCATTTTTTGGTCATTTAACAGATGCCACTGAAATTTCAAAGGATTGATGATGAAACCATTAAATCTACATGGCCTCTGGAGCTGTTATAATAGATCCAGCGGTGCCTAGGGCTCTGAATTGTCTGCAGTTTGGCAAGGAAATTCATAGTCCTCCTTGATGGATGATATATGGCAGAACGGTTGTTACCTGACAATGGCAGACAGGGAATAGTCATTGCAAGGCTAGATGATTACTGCTCACAGAAATGATACTTTTTTCTCTGTGTTTTGAATGTGTAGGTGTGGAGCTCTGACTCCGGCACCACACACAGTCCCCCCACAGACATTGTGATGAAGGGCAAGCGGTGGTTTGTCGGAGACGAGATGAAAACGGTGGTCCTTGACAGTGATGAGGAGGTGAGTTCTGAGAGTGTGTAGATTAGATGGTGAGGCATTGTTTGTTGACTGAACATGGCCTTCACTTCATTCCAGTTTTGCCTTTTGTGCTGTTGTGTTATTAGCTTTTTTATAATGGTATTATCTTCACAAGGACAGAATTTTGCCACAAGGCTTGCACAGTCCAGATGTTCTGTCATTTTTGTGTCTATAGAGTATATGGATGAGAAAGATAAACATTGAAATGCGTAGAGATGCACATAACCATCATGTCCATGCAGGGGATGCAACCACTAGACAAATGTTATTCGTTTTTCGTGTTTCATTAGAAACATTGTGTAATATTGTTCACAAGACTCTTGATTTGGTTTCTGAATCAGGGGATTTGGTCTCAGAATCAGGGGCTAAGTGCATCTGTGTGTTGTAAGAGTATGTGTGTGTGTATGTGAGCTGTGTCATTTTAATTACCAAGAAAATTGTGCCCATCATTATGGAATGCCTCTGCCTCTGGCGACGACAGGAAATGGCCGAATGCACTATGTCCAAGTCCAGTTTGCGCAGTGTGACCTCCTATTCTCAGCGTCGCTCAGGACCCCGTGAAGAGATAGCCTATGGGGAGGTAAGTCGCCCCACCCCCATCCCACCCCCCGCTTTATTTTTTGTTAATAAAGCATTAAAGAAAACGTGTTACTACCCAGATTTTGATACCTCTATTGTCAATGAAGATAGTGAGAACAGGGATGATGGAGAAGATGCAGTGGAGTTGCATTCTGGTCAGAGAGTACCAAACAGGGCTGGCCTCTGTGCTTCCTTTCCTAAAGTGTCCCTTCACGGACCACGCCTAAGTGGTAAGGACGACTGCAGTGTGGGTCAGGACACCTGTAAAACGCACCAAGTGGCTTGTTGACCAAGTGGATGAGACCCTGCTGTACTCGACAGCTGCAGTATGGGTCAGGACACCTGTGAAACGCACCAAGTGGCTTGTTGACCAAGTGGATGAGACCCTGCTGTGCTCAGCCTTCCAGCTAGAGTTCATGGCCTGGTCAGCAAGTCTGAGCTGGAGCTGAGGAGGTCGTTGAAATCCCTACAGAATATATCTCTGTTACGTTCATGACCCTTTGACCCCAGTTTTTTTACATCGCCACGTGCAGTAGTAGCTGGTAGTTCATTAACAGTATTATGATTACCTTGGTGTGTGACCAGGTTTCCACATGTTCACTGTAAATATTTACTATGAATTGGGGCTTACGCACACTTGTTAAATTTTTTTTTTTTTTTCCTTCCCCGTCTTGTGAATGGTGTGTGGCATAGCATCCTGAATGCCTCACAGGCCTTTTGCACAGAGAGGTTGGATCAAGGAGTGCTGGACATTTTTTTTATGGGTAGTCAAAATTATCTGAGTTTTTTTGTCACCAGAGCATTTGGAGATAAGCAAAAGTGATTTGAGAGCAAAGTTCATGTTACGCTTCCTGAACTGTACACTGTTATATGTATATTGAAGCATATATTTTTTGTGTGTGTACGCGCAAGGTCGAGAATCTTAATAAAGATCTGTGTTCATCTGAAAGAGAGATGTTTGTGCAGCTGAGGTGCAGTATTAGATGATTATTAGCAGATGTTCTTTCTTTTAACATACAAGTTGTGTTACCCTTATTCATTTTGTTCTTGAGTCTTGCTAAAAAAGATTTTGGAGTTGATTTTCCTGTCATATCCACTTTTTTTTTTTCAACTCTTTCCGTTACCAGTTTCGCACGCTTTAGACTTATTGGTGACTTAGCTGCCATGGCTTCAGAGCAGGCCTGCAATGTTTGTCTTCAGTCATTATCACCATTAAATTCCCTTCTAGTACTTTGTTTTTGTTTAGAATCAATAGGTAGTGTAACTTTGAGTCATTTAGCATTATGGCAGCTGTGCGTTAATGCAGTTACTACAGCTGAAACTGTTAGCCATTTAGGTTTAAACTGACCACAGTATGAAGTAACTGAGAAACATGATTGACGATCAGGGATTTCAAGAAAACATTGTTTGCTGGACTTTTTCAGGGCACAGACCGGGAGAAGTGCGTTGTGATGTAATGGTCCCTCTGCCTTCAGCTGCACCTTCTGTATCACTCACGCCACAGGAAGCTCTAGGGATGCCACATGGAATCAGGGAAACGCAGACTGCTGTTTCAGGTTTATTTTGTTTCTGTGGCCCCCCCACCCCCACTCCCCTCTCCCATCAGTAATGCACCAAACTGGAAAACTACAAGTACAGGGCCTGCTGGAACAAGGGTTTCTTTTTTTTTTTGTTTTTTTTTTGTTTGTTTGTTTTTTGTCTGTTTCTTTTAGATGAAGAACACTCACAAGGTATTGAATTTTTCCAACTTGAGGGATTTTTAAATCTGTGATGAGACCTGTCATTGCAAGGTTGTGCGATTTGTTAAGTGTTTTAGTCAAGTTTTACCCATGCGCTGAAGTGTGAATTCTTGCAGTTGTGACAGGAGTGTGTTATCAGATTTTTACCAACATCGATGTTCGTGCGTTTATCAAGACCTGCTTTGTGATCATTGTGAGGATTGTGCATAATGACTTATTATTAACGACAGCTCAGCACTACTAATGGAATTGACGAGACTCGCCACACTGCCAGTGTACCACCCGTTGATACACCTCATCACCATCACTGCACTGTTAGCCATTCACCGTATCATCATGTGCTGGATGTGTGGTTTAGCATCGGTTATCACTTGTTTTCCATGCGTTATTTTTGCTCACATCTACATACAGGTACTGAACAGCTGTGTGTTTAGGTTGGTGTTCAAACTGATACAAGTGCCAGTGAAAATGCTATGTCTGACATAAGTGCCAAACTCTAAAGATGAAGCTAGCATTGAGAGTGTCCATGTACATAGCGTCAGATATCGTTAAAACCAAACACCGGTGATTTAGTTTCTTGCAGACCCAGGCCTTGAGACATGCAAAAAAAAAAATGCGCAAAAAGAGCAAGAGCTCTAGACAAATATGTTCATCACGACTCGGAACATGTATCAAGACTCATTAACACGTAGGCCACTGCTACGTATCTTCTGGAATGGCACTTGGGGAAACGTCTGAAGCCCTCTGAGCAGAGAATGCACACGAGTCAGTAGATGGTCTTAGATTAGCGACAGCCAGTCATTGGTCTTCCAGATACAGCAGCTGGAGCATGACAAAGGCTGCAGCAGGTGATACAAGGTCTGAAAACAGCTGCAACCTAGTGTTTAATGTTTCAGTCGTTTGAAAACGGTTGCAACCTGACGTTAACGTTTCAGTCCAATCGAAATGATTGCTAGAGGAAATCGGAATGTGAACGTGAAAACTTTTGAGTCTGGGTCAAGAGATAAAGTTATACCCATAGAGATGACAGTTTCTTGTCTTTTTTCCTTCCCCCTCTTTTTTTTTTTTTTTTTTTTTTGTAAGTTATGTATTTATTCAGATCCACTTCCATGTGAGCCTACGATTACTGAACAGAAACGTTAGACACTTTTCATGTGAGCGTAAGACTGAACTCGCTTTCATAATACCTAGGCTTTTAGAGGTAGTTATTGTGGTTAGTTGTTGAAAATAGTTACAGGTTTTTTTTTTTTTTTTCCCATTTTGATCAGTGGTAGTGTCCATACTTGTTAAAGTGTTTAACAAGTTGATAAAAGCGGAGGTTTGAAGAGATAGACATTTATAGAATTCTTTCGGTGTGTGTGTGTGTGTGTGTGTGTGTATTGTTTCCCTTCCACATCTGGGAACAATTTTTGTAGGAAATGCAGATTATCATAACATCGTTATAGTTGATGTATGTCTTTATGATGCTATTTATGATGTAACTAGATTAGATTTTATAATCCCTTGAGTGCCACTTTGACTCACCAGTGAGCAATTTTTTTTTTTTTTTAATTAGTTTTACTGGCTTCAGGAAACACTGCATGATTAATCACAATGTGTTAGAATATGAGAAGCATTGGTGATAAGATATTAAAGATGATTATGATCAGATGCATGATATTCGTATAGTGGAGGAGAGGCAGATTTATAAAGTGCTATCAGCATTACTATCTTAGAATCTCCAGTGTGCAAATCCTCCTCTCCATTATTTGCATTGTTACAAATCTCATCCAGCACCTTCAAAGCTGGGAATCTGAAAAAAAAAAAAGTGGGCAAGATGAAGCACATGATTGGCCGCTGTTTTGAACAGTGCAGATGAGTTAGACGTTTCTGAAAGTGCAAACGGAAGTGGGTTGATACCTGCTAAGTGGTTTGTAAATCGATGAAGTATATGACACAAGTTTACAGGCACTGAGCTTGCCTTTCTTTGTGCAAAAGGTTATATGGTGCAAGCACTCATGAATTGATCAAAGAGAAGGAATTGTGAAGTTTGAGAATTAACCAAGAATGATTCTGTCAAGAAATAGGTGGAAATGAGTTAGCAGGGCTAGAACAAAACGGTGTATGTTTCTTTTCATTTTTTTTTTTCTTTTGTGCTCGAGAGATGGTGTAAAGTAATATTAGAGGATATACGTGTGTCTGTCCAGATACTTACCATCTCTGTCGCTTACAGTTTTTTTTTTTTCCCTATGTGCAGAATTTTTCTATGTGTACCTTCAGTGTACCTTAGCCATGTTAACATCAGGTCCTTTCTTCCCCCCGTCCCTCACCCCTACCCCCCACCCCCCTCCCGGTTATCATTGTAACAACTGCATACTGAGATTATGTACGCTTATGTGTTTATGTCTGTGTGTGAAGCTGCTTGCTTTATCTGTTGTTGTGGTGGGTTGACTTCATTTTGGCAGATCTCTTCACCTCCCATCCAATCACTTTCCAATCCTCAACCTAGTTGCCCATGATCATTAGGTTTGGAAAGGTGCTTGAGCAGAAAGTGCCTGGTAAGACTTGCTTAGTACGGATAGTGTGTTCAAATCATCATCATTTCAGCGCAACTCTTGCCTGGTATGGTTAGTCATGTATTGAGAAATGTTATCATTTCGGTGTATGATTCGAGTTTGGTAGATACCGTATTTTTTAGAAGAAAAAGAAAAATGCTGTTGTAAGACATGTGAGTAATGTGTAATAAGGAAAGCAGATGACGTATTTAGTGTACGAGAGTATGATATGAAAATCATGACTAAATTTAGTTTGATACCATTCTGATGAGACATCAGTACAGAATATTTTTTTTTTTTTTTTTTTTTTTTTTTTTAGGATGCATAATCATAACATTGTCTTTATGTGGATTAATTAAGGTAGCTGGTTTTCTACAGTACAGATCGAGACCTGAAGCAAGATTTATTTGTATCTCTGATTGAAGTGGCATGTTTAAGTGATTTGCACAAAGGCGTGTGATATTTAGGAGTCACTATGTGGTATTTCATATTAACTAAAATGTTAGATAAAAGATGTCTAATCCAAACTTAAATACCAGTAAGAACTTGTCAAAGTGATGGAGAAGCTTACTGTGGATATAATTGATGAAGGAAATGTCACAGTCATCTTGGATATTACTCGGTTCCCTCTTCTGTACCCTGTATTGTTGTATTGCCTTGGCTGCTAGAGCAGTGTCTTATAAATCTCCACAATAAAATGGACTTTGATTACATTACAAAGGCAGCGATCTCTCTCTTCACGGTCTCGCTTGTGATTTTCTTCTTGTACTATTTCACTTGTGATTCGTCTCCATTACCATTTCTCTTTGTGATTTTTCAGTGCTTCAGTGAGGTCTGTTTTGTTCATTGGTTCATTGCATTTGTAGCCTGCTTTGTCGAATGGATGCGTTGATTTGTTACTTTTTTCACTGTGCATGCTTCTGAGGAGACTGTTCAGATCATGTAAGAACAATGTGACTAGCTGTACAGTAAAGCCTTGTGTCGAAGATAGTTGCCACTTGTGGGTACTGGATTTTTTTTCCATTTGGTTTTCCTTCATATATTTCATCTGCTAGTCCTCCCCCCGTCCCACACCTCTGTTCACATTGGTCAGTCTGCTGTGCTGTATGTTATACAGAGTTCTCTCACGGAGCCAGGGAGGCTTCTGCCGTAAAGAACAGTTTTTCAGTGTGTTCGTTCCGCTTTGACTCGGGTCAGGTAATTTGTGACTGAATCCTGACGGAATGGATAAGCATGACAAGGGATAAACTGTGATAACTCCTGTCGAGAGCTGAAATCATTTACGACAGACAGATGATTTATTTCAAAATGTTGAAAGAATTCTAAAGAATGGAATGGTGCTTAAATTGCTGACCAGTTTTCAGTTATGACCACGAAGACCGTACATCATGCCCAGCAGAAGTTCAGCCTGTTGAAGTATAATGTGAAACCCCTGAGGAACCATGGTTTCATGGACAATAATGTTGCTGTGCAGTCTAACTTGGGCAAATGTTGAAATCTGGAAAAGTTAATCAAGAGTAAAGGGCATGTGTTAGTAATCATAATTCCTGTTTTGCCAAGTGGTGATTTTCATTTTATGAAAAGTGGGATTGGATTCAGGTTTTAAAACCATATCTTCGCTTTGATTTGGCTTTGTTGTCTACGTTCTGTAGATTCTCTTGCCTGTATCAGATTTACTTGCCCATATCTGCTGAGGAGTATTTTGATTTTGTTGTTTTTCATATTTTACCTTTGTTGCAGTGATACATTTTCTAAACCAGCATATTTTTTTTCAAAAAAAAATGTGTACAGTTTCTTCATCCCATGTTGTTTATGCATCATTCTTGCTTTCCGTCATTTTACAGTGTGCAATTGTTGGTTTACATACATACTGACACTTAGATTCAAATGATATTTCCTATTCCTTAGCATCATTATTTTCTTTTACTTATAGTGCATTTTTTTGTTAATGAATATGCTAAAAAAACAACAACAACAAATTTTACTCCAGGTAAACTGTGTACAATAGTTCTGGACTTGTGCTTGCATACTGAGGAGTTTGTTTCCAGTTTTGAGTTTTGATAATTTGATTGAAAAACAAGCAACCCAGAAATCAAAAACATTCTCTGGAAAGCAGAAAGAAGATGGCTCTGAGCAGGTGCTGGCTGTGTTAGATTTCATTGTATGTAAGCGTCCATCATGTAGATTTTGCCTCCCAGATTTCATGACAGCTGGAATCTGTAGACTCTTTTGATCTCTCATGATTTATGTAACTTGCATAGAGTGTTCCTCATTTTTTAGATGTGCTTTCAGTGTAATTTTATATTCATAAAGGTCACATGGACGTTTTTCCTTCTCCTTTTTTTTCCCCTTTGAAAAAAAAAATTGATTGCTCCATGATCACAGTGTGTTTTTTGTTTCGGGTCAGTTAATCAGTTGGTGCCTCAATTGGTGGTCACCGTTGAAAGCAGATAAAAGTGTAGAGAAAGATACTGGTCAAAATGTTGTTCTTAATGTCTTTATACTTGATGTTATTCTCACAGTTTTGATTCAGTCTTTCCATGTTCACCCTATACAAAATCCGGGTTCCTACAGAGATCCGTGAAAAAAGTCATCCCTCCCCCCCCCCCCCAAAAAAAAAAAAAATTTATATTTAAATAATTTAAACTTTGAATTTTCCACATTGGTTCAGGATTAATATAAATTGAAAACTGAACCAAACAAAATGAGAAAGAGAATGGGAAAAAAAATGAATGAAAAAAAATTCAAAAAGAAAAGGAGGAAAAAAGAAAAGAAATCTGAAGCAAAGTACTCTGTGAACAATTGTGTTAAAAAAGATTTCTTGTTGGACCAAGTATGTTCCTCTTCAGCCCTTGCCCCACCTCCATCCTCCCCACCCCATCCCATTCCATTCCATTGTCCTCCTTCCCTTTTTCTTTCTTTTATCCCCCAGTAACAGAACTTCAGATTGACATGTTCAAATTAAGATTAAAATTTTAAATTGTGTTTCAACTTTTTTTTTTTTTTTTTCCGGATTGATTGTCGATGTAGCGTAACAATATGTATTGGAATGATATATACATCTGATGTAACTTTCTCCTCTTTGTGATGGCATTCTTTTGTGTGACTTTGAATCTTTCAAGAGAAAAAAAAAATGTGATTTTCATTTAACATCTGCTAAGCTTATGTATGCTCTTGTAGTTTTATAATGGATATTTTACATTGTCAAGAATATAATTCTTCTGATCATCATTTCATGAGAAGTAGATATTAAAGCCAACTAAATTGTCAAATCTAACTTCTGTGTTTGTGTGGTTTGTTCCATGGGCAGAATGTTCAGCAAGTTTGACTCGGTAGAATGACTTCAGGCTGAAGTTGAGTTAAATTATGGCAACAAACAAGCCTGGCTTTAAGAACTGTTCCCTGTATCAGTCTGTAATTTAAAGATAAAAAAATACTTCATAACATAGTACTTTTGTACTGTACTTAGTCAAAAACTGAAATCAAAATCACATGATCTGTCCCTGTGTCTCTAGTTCATCTGATTATACCGCCTGCTCTGCCTGTTGCGAGCGAGTTGGTGGTTTGTGAAATCAATCTTTTTTTTTTCTTCTTTCTGCCTGTCATACTCTCTCTGTCTCTTGTCATGTCTGGTTAAATCAGGGTATTGGAAATCTGAATCATTTTATTCTTGTGTTCAGACATAAGCTCATTATTTGGAGATGGCAAATGTGAAAGGAGCATATTAAAAGCAGCAACATGTATGATTTGTACAGAAACTGTACTATAATTCATGATAGTCTGCCATTTTCAAAATTTGATCTTTAGTGCGACTGTTAGTTCAGTTCAGAGACTTGGTGTTTCTAAAATCACAACTCGTTTCTTTAGGTATAGACAACATGGAGAACATGACTGAGTTTGTCCAATGTGCAACCAGGAGGAGCTAAATTAATGAGATTCGTTCTGTTGTCCGGTTTTTTTTTTCCACTTACTTGCAAAGAATTTATTACACAGAAATATTGCAGCCAACTGCGCATGTTCAGACCATGTTTATTGCTTAGTTCTAAAAGATATGAAGGTATAAAGAATCTTGGTTTCTTTCACAAAGCGTGTGAGATTAGAAAAATATTTATGTCAGCTGCTTGTTTTGCAGCCTGAAAATGATATATTTCATTTTATATATGACTCCGTATGCTCCGCTTCTAAAGGGCCTGTGGCCAGATTGATCAAAAACAAAACAAAAAAATTGAATCTCTTTCTCTCACAGATCAAACGTAAAAATCTTTCAGACATTGAATTTTGTACAAATGAGATTTATCAGCAACAATAATCACCTTCAGCAAAGGAACCAGTACACTTGCTTTGTAGTTAGTCTTGCTGTGCACATCTTACAACCCACAGCATGGACGTGTCATGGCTGACATGGATTTCAAGGTTGCTTCTCCACGTTCATGTTTCTGCGCGGCAAAAGTACAAACGTACACATGTATACATTGTCATGATAAAATAAAATGGTTGCAGTTATTCCGGAGAGTGCAACGAGCTATAACAAGGAACTGTTTGAAATGCAGTTTGCTGAATTAAAGAAGGTTGCCCCAAACTTGGACTACAACATTATTTTAATACGTGACTATACAGACCTGGGCACCTATGCTTTTTTTTTTTTTTTTTAGAGTA
Source organism: Conus betulinus (assembly GCA_016801955.1). Lineage (NCBI taxonomy): Eukaryota > Metazoa > Mollusca > Gastropoda > Neogastropoda > Conidae > Conus > Conus betulinus. The sequence goes on from JADBJO010004496.1 coordinate 37,778, forward strand.
TTTTCTCCAAATATTTACACCCAAAACAAAAAATAATTAACCAAATTAAAAAGCCTTTGATACTGTTCTCTGCAAAAATATAAATGTTAAAAAAAAGATGAAACCTGATTTGACACATTTCAAGGAGGCAAAAAACATCTGCATTACAGACACGCACACACACACACACAATAATTCACTTAATACTCCATACTTAAAAGCAAAAAAAGGAGGAGAAAGAAGAAACCTACACTAACAAAAAACAAACTCATAAAAAGTGGCATGAAATGAACTAGCAGCTAACATGAAAAGCAGTTTCCCTAACATATTTCATACTCAGTTTTCACAGTTAGCATGACGGACGAGTCTCTTCTCTGTATTTCAATGATAAGATCAACAAGAATCGAAGTGGACATTGGTACTTACAACATTCTCAAGTGCCAGCAGTTCAAATCATACTGAAATGCAAATAATGTGACAGGAACCAGCCACCGTGCCGAAGTGGTTAGTGTCGCCGACTCCCGGCTGGAAGGCCATGGGTTCAATTCCCATCAGAGCCGTGTAGAATTTTTTCTGCCTTGACCGGCTCATACCCAGAGTTGAGTTTGCTACAGACTCAATTGGAAAGACTGGGACCACACAGTTGAGTTTCATCCCACTTAATGCCTCTCTGAGAGTGTTGCTCAAATTTCCTGACCAACACTGCAGGTGTCTGTGTCTCTCGGGCCTGGTTGATGCCAGGAAATATGAAAGGAAGCATAGAATGGCCCTGTCACGTAGTCTCAACCGGAATGGAAATTCGAAGCATCATCTTAATCATCTTCATCGACCAACATTAAAAAAAAAAAAAAAAAATCCCATATTTTGTGGCCCTTCATGCCCTGCTCTCATGGTAACATCAGTTTCAATGTCCTCTCCATATCTGTGGCCTTGGTTTGATCCCTTTGAGGTCATGGTATCAGCAAGTCCATGGGGGGCTGTCATCAGACAGATGTGGTGGTGCCCTCCAGAGGGAAAGCTCTCTCACGCCAGCTCCGCGACTAAACGATCATTGTTGTCAGTAGGGGGTTTAGTAGGTGGTGTCCTGCATATGTTGGATCAGAACAGGCGCCACTGAACACCACCGAAGTGACTCGACAGCAGTGCAGTGTCTCCTCCGGTGGGTGGCCTCCTGATGACTAGACACTGACTGTAGATTGCCGGCGCTGGGGCTGCTGTGGGCCAGGCCAGACTGTGGATGGGATGTCAGAACGAACGGTGTGGGTGCATTGCCACTGAGGTGGCACAGGAGATGGGACAGCCAAAAAGAAGTGACAGGTAGCCCTTCAGCTTTTCTCGTGCCCTGTCAAAGGAAAAGAAAAGTGGTTCACAAACACATCAGTTTTCTATCAAACATTCTGTCTTCGATGACCAATGCTTCCAACAATAAATACTGTTGGCTTAGCTATGACTTCATGGGAGCTGTCGCAAGGTAGATAGAGAAGTCACAGACTGCTGTTGCACAAATGGTACAGGCAAATAAAACCTCAAACTGAACAACTTGCACCCACTCTGGAAAGTATGATGTACAATCTCGCCAAGTGCCCTCTAGACAGCAGCAGGAAAACTGGTAAGTTAGAGAAAAAAAGGAATTCTAACACACACACACACACACACACACATACACTCATGCAAATGCACACACACACACATACACACACACACACACACACACTGATGCAAACACACACACAAACACAATCACACTTGCTCACACACACACACACACACACACACACAAACGCACACACTCGCGTGTTAATCGGTCACCAGGGCAAGAAAAGAGTAGGCAAAAGGAAGTAAAACACTGGCAACAACAGCAAATGAAACACAACAACAACAGCAAATGAAAAAAATTGAGATCAAAGATGAAGATCAGAAAAGGTACATTCTTAGCACTACCCATCGACCATTTGGATCTACAAATGATCCTTGAATTCTTTGTGACAAAATGTTATGGTTCGTTAGTGCTTTTAATTCGGACAATTTTTCGCTAAAAATGTGACATTCATTAAACTGCATTCCAAATGTGCTCTGTTGTCTTGTGTACCCATACATCATCAACAAAAAAATCAATCGCAGAACTGCCGCTATTAGGTTGGTAAGTAAATGTAAACACGATGGAAATACCAATGCCCACTGCTCAAAAGAATACAGGTACTGGACTCTAATGTCCATGTATTCACTAGCGAAACACACACACAGATGTAACCAAAATGCCACAAAACGTGCATTTGTCAAACATTGTACAGTGATTATTAATGTAGTGGGTGATCGTCCGGCGATCTATATAAAAAATGATTATTTTTCACAAAAGAAGCCATACACTGCATTTCTTTTTCTTGCATTCATGTTGTGTCACAGAACCACGCTAGGGAACAAGCGCCTAAGAGTCCGCAAATGTGAGTGGTCTTCAATGTTATGAATAGTAATGAGCATACATCCATGTCATGAATACTGTTCCTGGTTTGTTTCAAATTCCTGATTGAAACAGATGACTTGGTCATGGACAGAAGCTATTCAGGAAAAAAAAAAAAAACAACACATTAAATACATTACCACCATTCCAGGCTTGATTCATTTAGTCCTCTCATTGAGCACATGACTTATGATCTTTCACAGATGACATCCAGAACTAAATAACATAAATTTTACACAAATATGAATAAAAAAAATATAAATGAAGCAAGTAAACTGATTTAGAGATTTGACCCAGTATCTGTGGTTGCAGTTAACCACATCACCGCATCATTAGGGTCTGTGCAGTGAAGCCTTCCATTACACTCCCAATAAAGAGTCCTTCTCTTTCATCCCTTGTCTGCTAAACTTAACCCAGTGCAGGTTACGACTGTCATTAACTGTAGAGCAGTTCTGTATCATGTTAAGGTATACTTGTTAGAGACCATCATCTTCACCCAATCGGTCTGCTCCATCCCTTCAAAGGCCCGAGTCCAACCAGTTCTGGAACTTTTTTTTTCCCCCCCATTTGTCTCTGCCAGATTTATCTCCCAAATAAGTCTCCTGCCTTTTAATCTTCTTGAATGAGTTTCTCTTTGTCTATAACAAATTTACCTCCTTAGTAACAGACTCCCTCTGTTTATGGACTTATGTTTCTGGACCATGTCTCTCTCTGTCTATACCAGACTTGTCTTCCAGATGAGACTGCCTCGGACTTTAGACCTTAATTTCTCAAGGTCAGAGTGTTTGTTCAAGGTACAGGTTACCTTCAGGTTACTGGCCTACACCCAACACAGGTGATGTAATATGGAGGACTGGGATTACTATTGCCAACACACAGGTGATGTTATATGGCAGATTGGGATTACTATTCCCACTAACACAGGTGATGTTATATGGCAGATTGGGATTACTATTCCCAACAACACAGGTGATGTTATATGGCAGATTGGGATTACTATTCCCACTAACATAAGTGATGTTATATGGTAGATTGGGATTACTATTCCCACTAACGTAAGTGATGTATATGGTAGATTGGGATTACTATTCTCATGCTGATATGGAAGAAAAATGGAATGAGGCATAATCAAACAACATGAAAAATCAGAATAGCTGTTCTTTCTCATAGTTCCTTACTTCCAAAATCATTGGTATGCACATAACAGATGACTTAAAAAGGTATTCCAGTTGGGCTTTGTTTCGTGCATGCAGAAACGCTCTCACACGCGCATTTGACAGCAAAGCTGGGTTTTCTGTCATGTCTGTGGCAGAGTCCTGAGTGACTGTAATCATTTCAGTGTTATCAGTAAACATATTTCTTTTTCGCTATGTAAAGTCAAAGCTTTTTTGTACCAAAAATGATTAATCGCATTCATGTGAAAGTGAGAGAATGTGTCAGTGACCGAGTATGGATGAACAGGAAAGTAACCTACCCACCTCAAGTCTACATTGTGTGTGGGGGGGAAGGGGGTACAAGCGCAGCGTGAGAAACGATAAACACCTGGTGTAACTGATATACACCTTTGTTGCCTGCTTCTCTCTTCCTAATAAACACTGACCTGCTTGGACAATGTGCCGAACCAGTTTGTTCTTCATGAATGGATTTAACTCCACAACCCACTGTTTACTAAGTTAACATTCATTCTATTGACTGCGTATGGGGGGATAGCTGCCTTTTCTGTTTTCTTTTTCACCTCTTATTCAGGCTGGGGTGACTGCAAAAGTTATTCCCAAACACCATTTTTGGAACAGTTTCCTGCATCGCAATTTTTGTCCCTATTCTTTTTGTATAGTTGGTTGTTCCCCTTGTTCATGAATAAGCGATGTTGTAAGTCCCATTCCAGACACCTTTCACTGACACCTACCACCGTAAGTGCAAGTTTTAGATGGGCAGCTAAAGTAGCACATTTTACGTCAGGTGGCTGTGGGATAGCTAATTCTGCTCTGATATTTCTGAAGGTTTTTGTACAGAGGTTCTGAAGTACCAAGTAGGAACATGAAAACTGAATTCCTGTCATCGTTAAGGATTGAATCAATCCAAAACAAAAAACGAAGAAAAAAAAACCCCCACACACATATATATGTGTGTGTGTGTGTGTGTGTGTGTGTGTGTGTGTGTGTGTGTGTGTGTGTGTGTGTTATTATGGTGTGTGTGTGTGTGTGTGTGTGTGTGTGTGTGTGTTATTATGGTGTGTGTGTGTGTGTGTATGTGTGTATGTGTGTGTGTGTGTGTGTTATTATGGTGTGTGTGTGTGTGTGTGTGTGTGTGTGTTTGCATATATGTACATAAAAGTACAATGAAAACAATAAGCATACCAAACTTTGAAAAAAAGAATTACTAAGCAGCCGAACAAAAGAAACAAAGTACAAGACAAATACAATGCATTTCAACCTCTTTGATCCTCTTCAGGCAAGACAAACAACATTGAAGATGATGAAAATGAAGCATAAACAATCACTTATCTCCTCAAATTGGGCACAAACTTTTTCTTGAGGAGATAAGTGACTGTTCGTTCTTTGTTTTCATTGTCTTGAATGTTGTTTGACTTGCCTGACCAAAATCAAAAAGGTTGAAAGGTGTCATGTCGTAGTTTGTTTGTTTCTTTCATATGCAGTACAGCAATTTTTTTTTTCTCCTAATTTTGTTTCAGTTTTCACTTGCAGTTATCTCACTTTGAAACTATTCAGCATACCATTTAATTGCTAATCAAACTGTGATGAAAAATTTCAGTATACAAGCATAAACACATAACTTTACTAAACAACAACTTTTCTTTAAAAAAAAAATGTTTACAAAAAGCAAAGAAACAAACAAAAATAAATAAACATAACAAATTTTCTTTAAAAGAGGCCGGAATAGCTCGGTTGGTAGAGCACCGGACTCGTAATCGTGGGGGTTGCGGGTTTGTATCTCCGCTGGGGGCATTTCAGTAAAGGAGGATTTTTCCTTCGGAGCTAATATTGGTTCTGACTCCATTTCCCATACAGTCTTTCGAATAAGAATATAAATCGAGGTTCCCTGTGTGAACGCACACATAACATCTTGCACACACGTAAAAATCCCATCACCAACTTTCGGAAGAGAAGGCCAGTTTGGCCATTGGTATGGATGACATGTTACGCACAGCATGCACCTTCCCCGAAGATGGAGTATGGCTGCCTTAATGGCAGGATAAAAAAGTCATACACACAAAACTCCACTCCCTTTGTTAGGTAGATGGGATTAATCCTTGCCTGTATATACAGGGAGTGTCTGCGTACGCAAAAAAAAAAAAAAAAAAAAAATTTAATTAAATATTAAAAAAAATACTATATTTAATATTCTACCACAAGCATGGTGACGAAAGTTTCTGCAATTTCACTTCAAACATGTTAAATACATCGTAACAAGCAGATCTTCTCCCAGTTTCATCTGATCAACATTCTTTCAAATTGCGTGTACAGATACAACCTTATGCTGAAAATATTACAAAAATATATTTCTTTCATCAGTTCGCGTATCACAGGTTCTGCTTGGACATAACATGGGAAACAGAACATTATATTTGCCAGCTTCCAAACCAGCAGCTTGTCAAGAACTGCAAAAGTGTGTCAGGGTTAACAAACAAAACAAAAGAAAAACAAAACACAAAAAAAAAAAAAACACGCAACTTGGCTAAAATATCTATGAATCTGAAAATCAAAGTCAATTTTGAAGGAAAGTTCTCGATATAAAGATGAAAATAATACAAAAACTGAATCTAAGTTAATCCATAAAAATGTCAATAGATATGCACATCTTTGGCTAAGCTACAGGAATTATGAGCAACAGAAAGATGTAGATTAAGATTTACCAACGGTGAAATTAAAAAATAAAAAGGGGGGGGGGGGGGGGGGAGAAGATTGGTATTCTGGTGGAGGGAAAGGAGAAAACTAATGAACAGAGATTTAACAGCAAACGTATCAGAAATATCATTAATATCAATACAAAATGTATAATGCTCATTTAGATATTTTAAAGATTTGTTGAACAACATCATCACTTTCAGTAGCACTCACACACCTCATTTAGGATGGTGACCTCCCCTTCTCCAGCAAAAAAACAACTTGGTAGCATAACAATACACAGATTAATTAACCAACCGCTATGCTGAAGTGGTTAGTGTAGCGGATTCCCAGCTGGGAGGTCATGGTTCAATTCCAAGCAGAGCCATGTGGGATTTTTCTGCCCCGACTGGCTCCTACCCTGAGTTCAGTTTGCTACGCGCTCAACCAGAAAGACTAGGGCCACACAGTTGAATTTCATCATCCACTAAATCGATGCTTAGATTTTCTGACTAATACTGTAGGTGTCTGTATCTCTCGAGCCTGGTTGATGGCGAGATATATTAAGAAAATAAGCATAGAGTACAGCCCTGTCATGGAGTCTCAGACCAGAATGGAAACTTGTAGCATCATCTTCATTCTCCTTGATCAGCATAAAAAAGTCTCAAATTCTGTGACCCTTCATGCTCGGCTCTCATAGTGACCTCAGTTTTGATGTCCTCTTTACATCTATGGCTTTGGTTTAATTTCCTTGGGGTCACCACCAGTATCGGCAAATTCATGGAGGCAGTCGTTGGAGACGGACATAGTCGCGACTTCCTGAGAGCTCACTCACGCCGGCTTCACGACTAAGCAACTATTGCTGTCAGTGTGGTGCTTAGTAGGTGGTGTCCTGTATGTTGGATCAGACCAGGCACCACTGAACACCACAGGGTGACTCTGCAGCAGTGCAGTGTCTCCTCTGATGGGGTTTCCTCTCAACAACTTGACACTGACTGCTCCCTGCGGATTGTCAGTGCTGGGGCTGCGGCGGGCCAGGCAGGGCTGTGGCTCTGGACAGGGTGACTAAGGTGCAGTGCCACTGAGGTGGCACAGAAGATGGGATAGCAACACACACACACACACACACACACACACACACACACACACACACACACACACACAACAACAACAACAACAACAACAACGACATCAACAACAAAGACAAGCAATAGTCATATTACTTTTTCTTGCCTGTGCGCTCTCCACAGAATTTTTCTGTTGGTGTTCATTTCACTCCCTCACACACACACTTCCACTGTGTAAGCTGCCTCAGCAACAGCAGTCTACAAGAAGCAGCACTATATAGGGTCACCAAGTGGCAACCCACCAGAGGAGACCCTGCTGTTCCTGAGTCATTTGACAATGTTCAGCAATGCCTCTTCTGATCCCCTTGCACAGGACGCCACCTGCAAAACCTCGTAATGATGACAATAACTGTCACCTTAGGTGAGGATCTCTCTCCTGAGGGTACCACCATGTTCATCCAATGATGGTCATGTGAACTTGCCAGTGCCAGAGACTGGAGACACTAAATTCCTGTGGACATGGCCCTGCAGGGAAAATTTATACTGCAGTCGCTATGCGTGCAGATCTTGCATGGCCTCAGAACTTGAAACTTTATTTGTAACAAGTATGTTGTAGATGATGCTCCATAGTGCAGAAGTAGATGTGCTCATTGTGCATCCTTAAATTCAGGTCAGGACCATTGTCAGCCAAACCATCAGCAATAGAAAGCTGAACCTGGGCTGGAAATGAGCAAAATGTCAGCCAAATGGAGAATTAAAGATGTCAGGTTTGACCCTTCCCCAGAGAAGGTGACCACAAAAATGGAGCCAGTAGATACAAATTCTGACATGTTTTGTTTATGGATTCTTTTACTTGTTCTTGATTCAGAATTCCTGTATCAACCTTAAATGGCAAATCCATTTGCTGATTTTTTAGGCTTCCATTTTTTTGGTTTAAAATCAACAAAAGATCTCTCTGCCAAAAAACTTTGTTACCTGAACAATACAGGATTACACAGATTCACTGTGTAAATTCACATAGAAACCAGTTCACCTTTACCTTTAAAATTCAGAGATTCTTCATCATCCACACAAACAAAAACAAAACCATTGTGAGTCGTCACATAGCTGCACTCAACGCTAAGAATGTGACATCACAACAGTTCAAGCATACATGGTTTCATGTATATTTGTATATCACAGTTTCAGACTTTAAGAGAACAGAAGACAGAACCACCTCTACACCTCCTTGTCCTCTGATCGTTTACAACAAAAACAAAAAAACCCCAAAGAAATACAATTTAAAGATAATAATAAAAAAAAAAAAGGTTAAAGTTCTCATAGCCTGACTATTGCGGCAGTGAACTATAAGAGGTTCACTGTGTGCAGGGCACAGCAAGAAGGAAGGCGGGCCCATCCCTGTCCTTCTACCTCCTTTAACCTTCCCTGAGCTCAAATCAGGTACCCATTTACTGCTGGGTGGACACAGAGCATTTTTAAGCACAAAAAAAAAATCCAACCCCACCAGTGCTTTGAACTCCCAACCCTCTGTCATACCGACCAGTACGCTTCTGGCACAGGCTCCCACACTCCCACCCCACATCTTACAGTCCTGCTGCCCATCCTTTTAAACCTTGAGACGCCAGATGTGGCCCAGTCCAGTTGTGGTCCAGGAGAAGCTGTGGGGACCGGTGGGGTCTCTGCGGCCGACTGTGAACTTTGCCTTACTAACCGGATTGAGGATATAGCACGGCCGGGAATGCTAAAGAAAAAAAAAAAAAAAACTCACAACCATCAGCTCCACAGGCAAACACTCTAGCCATTAGACCATAGTTCCTCTATATAAAACAACATACTTGAAATATACAACTGAAAAAAATACAACACAAACCCCCAAATCCTTTCAAAAAAGTAAAAGAAAAAAAAAAAGGAAAAGAAAAGAAACGGTCTACGTGACGTGACTTGGCATAGCTTTGTGAGACTTGGTCGACTTCATGGATACACGACTGATGGATCTGTCCAGGGGCAGAGGCTGACGGGCCGTCGGCTGGGGAGAACTGTTCTTGGTGCTGAGAGAGAAGAATCCTCCAGAAAGAAGCTGAGAAGAAGGCGGTTGACCTCATCTGGCGCCTCGATCATCACCATGTGACTGGCGTCTGGAATCACCTCCAAACGGGACCGGAATATATAACCTGTGGAGGGGAAAAAAACGCTTGAGTTTCAAAGTAAGAGTAATACATTGGTACCTGTCAATTATGACATTTAAAGATCTGTTAACTCACTCCATGCCAGGAGTTTTTCCCCTTGCTAATCTCTGAATACCCGGGGTTTTTTAGGGTAGGAAAAAAATTCTCACAATTATAGATGAGGAGACAGACACTTGAAATTTGGTGAGTGGATACAATGCATATTAGTCTATATTTGAACAAAAAATAAAGTAACTTACTAACCATGTTGATGATGGTGAAAAATGGTATCAGAACTTTCCCTATTTTTAGCACTTTTGCACCCATCAGAAATATATACACTAAGCATTCCTTAGCAGCTCAGAAATGTTCTACATCACATTCTAGCACAGCTAGACACAGAAAATATAATATGGAATCAAAAGCAGGTGATGGAGAATGTGAAAATATACAAAAAAAAAACATGTGTCTTTGCTGGATGAAAAAAAAAAAAAAAGTTCACTGTGCACAAAACACTGGTGACAAGTGACATTGCATCCTGGGCACAGCTTCACACACAGTGGCAAACCATGGATTGCAAGACGCTTGTTGTAGAGAATAGACCACTGAATAAAAGTCAAGGTCAGAAGATGAAAAACAGCTTCTTACACCACTTCAGGGTCTTCCTATTCAGGGGCATGTAGGCCATGAGCTGATCACTCATGTCTACTCATGCTATGTAGTCCTGTACTTCTGCTGGTTTTCACACAATAAATATCAGTAAAAATATGCCTGAAAACACAAACATACCCATGCACAGAATTACAAAACATGAACATGTGTAGCTGTTCTCTCTCAACACACACACACACACACACTTTCACACACACTTTCTCTCTCTCTCTCTCTCTCTCTCTCTCTCTCTCTCTCTCTCTCTCTCTCACACACACACACACACACACACACACACACACACACACACACACACACACACACACACACACACACATACACACACACAGAAAATAATGCACAAATACTCAGTACATATAATCACCAACTCATTTTTTATCCCTCCCTTCTCCAACCCCCCCCCCCCCCCCCCCCCCCCCCCCCCCCCCCCCCCCCTTCCCCTCTCTCCCCCTAGTCTACTGATACATGAATGGATCACCGCAAAAAATATGCACTCACTTAGTGTGTAAAACATACATGACACATTTACACACAGCACAATTTATGTAGAAATAATTTCTCTTTAACCACCTCTGTGGAATGCATGGACAACTCAAAGAACTGCAAAGGCTGAGTTTTGACTGGCCAGTCGTTCAATACACCTGGAGTGCCTGTGAACGAATGATTGAGAGGAAAAAAGACAACATTATCAGTCCAATCGCCAGTGAAAACAGCCCCCAAATTGTTGACTTCTTCCCCCATTTCAGCGTCAGTATCCAAATCAAACACTTGTTGTTGAGGCCCAACTGCTGGCACAGTTTCATCTGCTTCTTCGCCACTATCAGCGCCCACTTCAGTGTCAGAATCCACGTCTGTCTCCCCACTGTAGGGGTTGAAATCCTCATCAGAAAAATCGCTGATGTCTTCTTTGACATCTTACCTATCAGTCTGGATCATTTCCAGTGCATCTTCAACTCTAACTAATAATTCACCAGCCTTACTGTGTCAAAAGCTTCGTCGCGACGCCATCTTTTCAATCATGGAGCAGAGCTGACCGACAGCACTCTTTGTTGTTGTCAGCTCACAAGCGAGCCACGCCACACATGCAGCGCAAGTGAATGGAAAGTTGGTAGGGGATAACTAAAGAATCATCTCCCTCTTGTGTTTCGTACCCGATATGTCACTCGGACAGCGCAAATTTTCAAAATCCAAATCCGCATATGCAGACATTGGTAGTGAATGCTTTGTTGTATGATGTCCACATATGCGGACATTGGTAGCGAATGAATTAATACAAAGTGGGAGGTGGATGGAAGGTGGAGAGGAGAACAGGTTCTCAAAGAGAAGAGAGCCTTAAGTAGGAGATGAATTTCCTACAAAGAGAGGAAACTGTTCATCAGAAGCAAGTCTCTAAATGGGAGGGTTCTTAATTGGAAGGTAATTCTACTACTCAAGTCAAAGAGAAAGATTATCCCAAACAGCAAGTCTTCAAATGGATTGGACTCTTAGCAGCGAAGTGAATATAGGTTTGACAGGAAGAAAAATGTCCCAAATGGCAAGTCTGTACACAGAGAAAGTCTTAATTATAGTGATATGCATATATCCACTCTACATGTTTGTTTGCCCTTTAGTTAATACAGGAGTGTGGCCAACAGTATCCCCTTGCGACAGCCCTAAGAATAGCTCTGCATGGCCTGCCAGTACTAATAAACAGTCCCTCCCCAGTCCCTCCCAATCGGTGAGAAAGCCCCCTCTTTGTCTCTGCCAGCCACTGCTTGCATGCTAACATCTCCTCACTCCCACACTGATTCTCTCTTTATGCAAAGTCATAGCTGAAACTTACTCGAAAGGAACTCCCCACAGAAGGCAAAACTAGTATGGACAAAGAGCATAACAATCCTGGGAGAAAAAAAAAAGAAAACCCAGAAAACTCAAAAACACCAGCTGCTGTGGCGAAGTGGTTAGCGTTGCGGACTCCCAGCTGGGAGTTTGTGGGTTGGATTCCCATCACAGCCACGTGGGATTTTTCTGCCCCAACTGCTCTTACCCAGAGTTCAGTTTGCTATCAGCTCACTTGGGAAGACTGGGACCATACAGTCGAGTTTCATCAACTAAACAGATGCATATCAAAGACTGTTGCTCAAATTTCCTGATCAACACTAGTGGTGTCTGTATCTCTCAGGCCTGGTTGATGCCACAATACATTATGAAAGGAAGCATAGAGTACAGCCCTGTCATGCAGTCTCAGACTGGAATGGATACACGTAGCATCATCTTCATCATCCTCATTCTCATCGATCAGCATAATGAAAAGTCTCAAATTCTGTACCCTTCATGCCCTGCTCTCATGGTGACCTCAGTTTCGATGTCCTCTTCACATTTATGGCCTAGGTTTGATTCCTTTAGGGTCACCGGTATCAGCGAATTCATGGGGCTGTGTGTTGGATGGATGTGGTGGCGCCCTCCAGAGGGAGTGCTCACTCATGCCGGCTCCGCGACTGAGCAATTATTGGTGTTATAGGTGGTGTCCTGCTTATGATGGATCAGAACAGGCACCACTGAACACCACCAAAGTGACTGCAGCAGTGCAGTGTCTCCTCCGATGGGTTGCCTCTTGACAACTTGACATTGACTGCTCCCTGTGGTTTGCCGGTGCAGGGGCTGTGGAGGGTTGGGCTGGGCTGTGGCTGTGGATGGGGGCTCAGAATGAGCGGCATGGGTGCAACACCACTAAAGTGGCACAAAAGATGGGACAAAAAAAAAAACATAAAAAAAACAAAAACCTCTAAAAGCAAAACAAAACTCCAGCAACTAACAAATAAAAGTGTGCAGTCTTTCAAAGGAGCAAGTCAAAACAGTTCTGGTGTCTACCTCTTCCATGTGCTTCTCCTCCTCCAGTGTGACCAGCTTGTCCTGAGCACCGTAGATCAGGAGGGTGGGGCAGAGCAGCCACTGGTGATACAGCTCATCTCCATCCGGCCACTGCTGGCCATTCATCGTGTGCTGCAGAACGTAGGTGGGGATGGAGAAAGCCTCGTCTTTGTCCACCATCGGCCGGCTGTTCTTGTGAAAGGCGCTGTTGAAAGAACATGGGGGATCACTCTCTCTCTTGTTTCTCTCTCTCTCTCTCTCTCTCTCTCTCTTTCAAGCTCTATCTCATACTACCAACCCTTATCTTAGCATTTTCGATAAAAAAAAATCATTGTTCCATGCTAAACATTTTCAGAATGATATCAATGGCTCTTTTTGAAGTGAAAAAGGCAGTAGTTACCTGGAGAGATTCTTTTCTTCTTTTTTTTTTTCAAGAAGTTGGTAAATAATTCTTACAAACTTGTATACATTTCATTATATCTACGCAACTGTTCTTCTCCTCCCTCTTCCTGTTCATGTCCAACATCAGTATGCTGATGGCTATGATGTTTGGGGTGGCAATAATTTCAGCGCTTGATTAGTTATCCAGGAGGAGGAAAAAAAAAAACAACCACCAACCAGCAACAACAACCATGCGCGCAAACACACACACACACACAAACACACAAACACACACACACAACAAAAACACACACACACACACACACACAAACAACACACACACACACACACACACACACACACACACACACACACACACACACACACACACACACACACACACACACAGTCACAAAGTGGAAAATAGTAATTTCAGATCATTGAAACTATGAGGAAAAGGAAAAGTTTTAACTTGTAATTTGTTATTTCCACCATACATCTTTCATACAGAACCCCTCCCTCCCTTTAACTTACCTACCACTGATGCTTACACACAAAACAAATCTAAAAAAGGATAAAAACTAAGCATGGAGCTGCAGGAAGGTTACCACGGCAACCTTTTAAGTTTTCACAAGGTGCATGAGAACACCTCCAGTGTCAACTTCTCCTCCCCTGCACAAGCAGTGGGCAAGGCTAGGGCCACCATTACATTCACTCACATTCTCACAAGTATCTAAAAGTGTTGTGTCTGCTCACGGAGAATGCATCTTGGGCGTGAAAGGATCCAGGAAATCAGCTGTCAAGACTTCCCAGGTATCACATTGTACAAATATTTAAAAAAAATTTAACTTCAGTAGCTTACAGTTTCCTTTGACATCTTCTGCACATTGAACTGCTTGACTTACACAATACTTCCTTCTTTCACTTCCTTCTTGAAATATACTATATCTGATCAATTCCACAGAAAAAAGGATGTCCCACTTCAAAGACAATTATCACATCACACCAACAGCCTGTAAAAAAAATATATATACCTGTGAAATCCATGGTTTAGGCACGGTCTGACACATCCCAGCATGCACCTGGGGAGAGAGAAAAAATGCCGGGCTGGGGTGCGAGAGGAGTAGGAGATCCACCGCTAATCAGCACTAGCTTCTGCACGCGACGCGATCGCCGCCTTGCTATCACAACTGCAAATGAACACCTGCATGGCACAAAACACATACTCAGGATGTATATCATATTTGAGATAAGGACAAAGATGTTAGATATTGTATACAAAGCACAAGATTTAAACTAAATAACTGCACTGCAGGAGAACATGTTTTTGTATTTTTTCTATTGAACAAAATTTCTGTAGATTGAAAAAGAAGAAGAAAAGAAACACCAGAATAAAAACAAAAACAAAATAATATACAAGAAACACTCTAATCACAGGGGGGGGAAAATCAGGGATAAAGGCGAATAAAGACATATGTATACAATAACAACAACAAAAATAATAATGAAAATGATAATAATAGTAATAATAGAACAATAATACAATTGTATTTTTAATCACACAATAACAACAGCAAAAATCACTAGGTCACTCAGGCAAGCGCAGACCTCCACAACAATGAATTATTCTATGATATGTCCTTTGACTCAGTTTATCACTGAAGAAAAAAAATATTTATCACTACCAGGGGAAGTAATAGTTGGCATAAACTGAAGGAGCTACTTCCTGTGTACTTTGTACTGCAAAGAGATGCAAAATACATTTTTTTTTTTCTCTGAAAGTTTGAATATTTCATAAATACTACATCATTTCATGTTTAATTATCGGTTGATTTCAGTAATCCACAGTGCTCATATTCGGAGAGAATTGTTCTAATAATTTAATTTATAATGTGAACAAACGATACCATGGATCTACACCAAAATTGAATGGATTTGTCTTGGGCTAAAAACTATCTTCCACTAAGCTTAGGTAAAAATTGCTTCAGTAGTCTGTGCTTTAAGAAAATTGCATTATAAATCTTTCTAAATGATAATGGATCAGCGCCAACACTTAAACTGGCCCTCCTTAAAATTTGGCCAGAATCCATCCTTTGACAAAGTTTTGGTTAAAATGGATTCAATAATGTGTGCCTTTTTCCTACAGTCTTGCTGACTAGCAAACAAGTAAATGGATGTGCACAAAGGCATAACCTCCATGTCCTTTAATGACAGTCGTGAAAATACAGTACATGAAGACTAAGGCATAACCTCCATGTCCTTTAATGACAGTCGTGAAAATACAGTACATGAAGACTGTTCAATCAGAACATAAAACTGCTCTTTGTTAATTCTCTCTCTCTCTCTCTCTCTCTCTCTCTCTCTCTCACACACACACACACACACACACACACACATATATATTAAGTCACACAAACACTCACACAAGCACTTATGTACACACAGAGACACACACACACATATATACGACGATTTTACACATATGCGCGTGCGTGTGCGTACACACATGCACGCACTCATACACACACAAACACACACACACGCAGCATGTTTTGATTGATAAACACACAAATCAATGTTTATATACATATACATTGAGATCCATAGATAAAAATACAGGTAGTCAGATCCAATCTATCATACATATATGGATAAATGGAGACATATATAGATATAGACAGATAGATAGGTTAACGTAGATGGATAGAGAGATAGATATAGATACATACATAAATACATACATACATATATACATACATGTATGTATACATAAAGTTTTAGACAGATGGACAGACAGACAGAAACATTGATAGACAGATAGTTAGATGGATAGATAGATAGAGATTTTTATACAGACAGAAAGGCACACAGATAGGTAAATAGATAGGTGTATGCCAATACACCCAAAGACACCAACTTACCCCATATGAATGGCCGATCACTATATTCCTTTTCTTGCAATACTTGTCAAATATTTCCTCCATGTCAGCGGCCGTCTCTTGAAAGTGATAGGCCCTTGCGTCCTTTGGTGTGCAGCTCATTCCATGTCCTATCAAGTCTGGAGCCACGATTTCAAAACCTTCTTTGGCAAAGTGTCTTATCTGAGTCTGCCAGACATCAGATGATCCACCAACACCATGGAAAAAAAAAACAACACAGTGGAAGGAACCCTTGGACTCTGCATACTGCTATGATTTGAGTCAAAGGGCAGGTCTGTTTTCTGGTCACCAGAATGTCTAGGGGTCGTCTGAGATGTAGTCTGCAGTGACGAAGATGGTGCTGTGGCATTACGGTCACTCTGAGGTCTAGTCAAACTTGAGTCCATTACAGCATTGTTCTGTTCGTTGTCACCATCTGCCACCTGGCTTTGTTCCTTTGCATCCGGTTTACTGTCTTGCTTGGATATATGATTCTCTTCTTCTATGGCTTTACTGCACAAATCATTTTCTGGTTTGGACATCCCAGCACTCTCAGTCCTCTTCACAGCAACATGGACGTTGGAGGGTGAAGTAAACTGTGCTTTAGCGCCAGATGCACTGATTTCACGATACCCACTGCTATTACCCGTTTGTTATCTACAGAATTTGGCAGCACAGTCGAGTTCTGAGTGTTGTTGATGGTAGATGCCTCTCGTACAGGTTTCTTTGGGGGCATGCTAAGAGGCCCTCCAGTGGCCGTCAAGCCGTGTTTTTCTTATACTGTGCTTGCATCTGCATCTCTTTCTCAAATGTAGCATCACGTGGTCGAGCATTGATGTGCTGGATTCGAAGAATTCGGTTTGGACGGATTTCCACCTGTACGCTTTC
>JADBJO010004496.1:57500-115000 GCA_016801955.1 Conus betulinus
AAAACTGATAGATGGAATCTTGCTTTTGAAATACGTGAAAACAGAGATCTTCGTCTGGTGGTCTGGTTTGCCTAATTTTTAAAATAGCTTTCATTTTCCTTCAATTGCTGATCTTTTATTCTTGAAATCTATTTGCTTACTAAATACAGATCGTTTTGACTTCAACGTTGAACCCGACTTCGCACTGACCGTGGGGTAAGTCCTAGTTCAGAGGCCCCAGTTTGTTTCCACCTCACCGATTGGTGCTCTAGGTTTATGATTAATACCAGTTATATCAATGAGAATTGTCAGTTTTTTGTAAGTGTCCCTTGAAGTAACATGCCTTTCCCACTGGCTGCCGACCATAGCGGTCCCAAGCAGCACACCCAGCCGGCTTATCGGGTTATCCGTAGCATTTGCTATGGACCCTACTGCGAGGTAATTTATCGGCCATATGTACCACAGGCCAAGCTGCTGTCAGCAGCTTGATTGTTTGGTCAACGGTAAAGGCTGCTTGCCTCTAGCCAATTGATGGGCTTGATAGCCCCACATGGAGCTTGCTAACTCACAAAGCGAAGACTACTAAAGTTCATGTCTGATTGGATGTTAGAAGAAGGCCCCATACAGCTCAGGCAGTGATGTGCATGCACACAGAGCAAGCTAACTGAGCTGTTCCGCAGAGATAGAAAATACAAACTTACAAGCCAAGCAAATACTTTGCCTACTGTACAGAGTGCTAGTGAGTGTAAGTGTTACTAACACAGGAAAAAAGTGAACTGCTCAATAGAGGGAGCACAGTCTGTCTCCTCTGGGAGTCCATTCCACCCTCAGACTGCACAGAGAGGAAGGTGTTCTGGTGGTAGATGTCTGAATAGGAATTGACATTGAAGGACAAGGAGTAATACTAGTAGGACTCTGGTTTATTTTCTGGAGATGGGTGTATGTGGAATAGATGCTTAGTACTGATGGTGTTTAGGTAATATTCAAGTTTGTAAATGGTGGTCAATCTGGTGCCTTTTCTTCTTTTTTTTTTTTTTTTTTTTTTTTTTTTTTTTGTTGTTGTTTCATCTTCAATTTCACCTCAGCAGCATTGCACCCATGCTGTTCATTCCGTTCTTCTTTCCAGACATTTCAGACCCATCCTACCACAGACCCATTACCAGTAATTGATGAGGAGTAGTCAATGTCAGGTCATCATGAGGCAAGCCACTAGAGGAGACACTGCGCCGTTGCCAAGTCACTTTAGTGGTGTTAAGTGGTGGCTGTTCTGACCTAACAAACACAGAATATACCGTCTATTAAGCCCCCTGCCACAACAATAATTGCTTAGTTTCAGAGACAGTGTGAACAAGTTGTTCCACTGGGGGGCAGCACCACGTCCATCCAACAACAGTCCCCATGAATTTACTAATACCTGTGACCCTAACATGTAACAGAACCAAACTAAAGGCATTGGTGTGGAGAGGCAACCGAATCTAAGGTTACCATGAGAGCAGGACATTAAAGGCCACAAAATTTCACACATTTAAAACAAAATTTTTTTTTAATGCTGATCAGTGGAGATGATAATGATAAATTTGTTGCAATGAATGTCCATTCAAGTTTTGAGACTGCCTGACAGGGCTGTACTCTGCATGGATTTTCCTATACATCCAGCGTTTACCAGGCCCCAGAGATACAGACACCTGCAGTGTTGGTCAGGAAATTTCAGCAACTCTCTCAGAGACGGGTCCATTCAGTGATGAAACCCAACTGTGTGGCCCCAATCTTCCTAAAGGAGCCTGTTGCTAACTCGGCTCTGGTTGGAGCCGATCAGGACAGAAGTATCCCACAATGAATGAGCCTGATGGCCTGTGCTCCACCGGGAGCGATGGGCACAATGAATGAATGAAGGAGCCTGATGGCCTATGCTCCACCGGGAGCGATGGGCACAATGAATGAATGAATGAGCCTGATGGCCTATGCTCCACCGGGAGCGATGGGCACAATGAATGAATGAATGAGCCTGATGGCCTATGCTCCACCGGGAGCGATGGGCACAATGAATGAATGAATGAGCCTGATGGCCTATGCTCCACCGGGAGCGATGGGCACAATGAATGAATGAATAAGCCTGATGGCCTATGCTCCACCGGGAGCGATGGGCACAATGAATGAATGAATGAGCCTGATGGCCTATGCTCCACCGGGAGCGATGGGCACAATGAATGAATGAATGAGCCTGATGGCCTATGCTCCACCGGGAGCGATGGGCACAATGAATGAATGAATAAGCCTGATGGAAATCGAACCTATGACATCCTAGCCAGAAATCTGCAAACTGACCACTTTGCCTTGGTGGCTGCTTGATCAGATGTTTATTGATAGAGGACATCATTTGTCAGTTGTTATGTAGAGGCTCGCAATCTAGTCCAATGTGCCATGCATTAACATTGTTTGGGATCTTACATTTGCAGTTCTTTGACTTCATAAGGCTTTAGTTCTATGAAGATAATTCCATGGTATTTTATTCTACAATTCACTAAACAAGGCCATAATAAACTCGTGACTTTTTTCCTCACAGACAAATGGATTTGACCAGTTGGGCTCATCTGTGCTCACCCAAAAGTTCCCCAAATTCTTTGACACCCCACATGGACATAGACCATGATGATAATGATTAGTAATGCTGATTGTTAACTTTTCAATTTTACAGACTATATATTTCAGTAGTTGACTGATTTGATTTTTAAAGTCTGTCCCAGTGCAAATTAGTGTGAATTTGACTAACTGAACAGTTTACATGGAAAAAATATTTTGACTGTCATTCTATGTTGTATGAACCAGACATAATTTCAAATTATCTTGACCTGATATCGCCCAGTCTATAAGGCAGCCAACACATCATCAACACGGCGCAGGCCTCCAAGGGTGGTACAGGACTGCTCTAAAGGCAGTTGGAGACAGTGCTTCTCTGGGTCCTCCCCAGCACCTTCGGTTGTTTCTTTTTCTTCAGGCTTAATTTCAAATTATCTTGACCTGATATCGCCCAGTCTATAACTAGGCAGCCAACACATTGTTCAACACTTAGCTTGTATATACTCTTCATTATATAACTAATAACTAACATGTGCTATTTTCTATCTGTCTGTTTGTTTGTTTTTATTTTTTCTAACTGGATGATGGTTTGATATGAACTAAAAAGTAAAATTTAATTGCTCTGACCAGGCCCACCAACATATATTTTCAAAATCAGATGATGTTTGTTTTTTTTTTTTCATTACAAGGCTTTATGTTTATTACTTGAAGCATATTGTAATTTTATATCATGTTCATGGCAGTTGCAATACAGCACTGTTGTCATGGTTATTAACATGATTCTTTGTTACAGATCACACTCTGAATTTTTCCATTTTTATGCTGAATGGATGATGATGGAACAAACTAGGCTGTGAACCACCTCGTAACATGACAACTAAAGCAACATTCAAGGGGTATGCAATTTTTGTTTTGTTTTGTTTTTAATCTGTATTCACCTGTCTGTGAAAAGAAGCCTAATGCAATTTATTTTTGTTATTCCATAACATTCATTTACCAGTAGACGCCAGGAAAACTCCCACTTTGCTCAAGACAGTCAAGGCGTTTCATGTATTGTTATATAACTATGTGCTTAATCATGCAGAACAGGGCTGAGGTGTCATAATGAGTCCAGTCTTGTGTATTGTACTTTCAACTATAAGATCTCTACAGTCTGTCTCTGAGAACACTACTGATCCCTGTATAATGATTTTACATGGAAAAAACAGTGAAAGTCATGCCTGGCAGATGTGAGAAGTGCTCACAGGTACCAGCAGAATGCTTGAAAATAGAGTGAGCAATATGAAAATCATATTGAGAGTATATGTTAAGAAATAACACATAAAAAAAAAAAAAAATGGTTCATTTTGTATGGTCTGCCGAAAGTCACCACTTTTCTGTCAACCTCTTCTTTTACTAGCACGAACCAAATTCCACTGAAGTGACTGTTTGAACCTACTGAAGTATGATTGAGTCCTTGCATTTTTCCCATGTTGCTTGAATTTTTATTTGAAAAGTCCTTGACTTTTTTTTTGTGTGTGGAAGACAGCATGAACCCTGTAAATGATGCGTGACACAGTCTTTTGATGTTATGTAAACGATGTTGTTAGTCACTGAAGGTACCTATCCAGGGCTGTACATCTACTGTTGTCCAAATGCCCAGGGCCAGTGCACTGCTCTGTCAGGCAAGCACATTTTTTTCTAGCATGTTTTAACCCCAGTGGCAGAGCTCACTGCCACTCTGGATGTTGACTCCAGCTGTGTAGAAACAAAGGGTTGTGCTTCATCCTGAGGGTGACTTGCCATGGGCTGCTGTTTATGGAAAGCCAGTGGTATGGGAATTCATGTTGCAGTCTGTCTAGGCTTGACTGGACTGAAATTTTTCTAGTTTGGACTTGAGACACACACACATGAACACACATGCATGCGCATGCACACGCGTGCGCACACATACACACACACACACACACACACACACACACACACACACACACACACACACATATGAATATGCAGAGAGAGAGAGAGAAAATGGTAAATGATTGTTTGAAAATGGTAGTGAAAGAGATCAGAGCATATTTTTCTAATTGAATTATTTGCGCGTGTGTGTGTGTGTGAATAAGATTTACTTTTAAGAAATCAAGCGGGCAGTTTGTTCCACCACCACCGACCACAAGACCAGGTGGACCCCTTGGTACAAAGACAACTGAGTTCACTGGTAACACAGCACAGATCTCTGGGGACCAGGTCCATCACGTTTGTCCAGCAGTGCATCAAATGACGCAGGAATACCGAAAAGGCAAACGCCCTTCACAAGTTTCTCATCGAATAACAATGCAGTCAGCTCCAGGCCTTTGTTATGCTCACAGGTGGGTAGCTATTTTACTTGCATAATGTTACCTGTTCATAGGTGTGTGGCGGCACAGATTGTCGCAACGGCACGGATTGTTGCAAATTCACAAATGCGACAATCCGTGCCGGACTTGGCACCACGGATTGTCTCATGCAACAGTCTGTGTCTGACCTCCCTGCACGGATTGTTGCAATGGCACGGATTGTCTCATGCAACAGTTTGTGTCTGACCTCCCTGCACGGATTGTTGCAACGGCACGGATGTCTCGTGCAACAGTTTGTGTCTGACCTCCCTGCACGGATTGTTGCAACGGCACAGATTGTTGCAGTCTACACTTTCTTTGAGGTGCTTGCAAAATGACCACAATTTGTTGATCCTCACTTTTTCATTCTGCCTCCCCCCTCCACCCCACTCCACCCTCCACCCCACCCACCCCCTCCCTTCCCCACCCGATCAATCCTTCTCTCTCTCTCTCTCTCTCTCTCTCTCTCTCTCTCTCTCTCTGTCACTGTCTCTGTCTCTCTCTCTCTCTTTCCTCTCTCTCTCTCTCTCTTGTGTGTGTGCATGTGTGTGTGTGTGTGCGTGCGTGTGTGTGTGTGTGTGTGTGTGTGTGTGTAAATAAGTATATCGATAAATAAATAAATAATAAATATATATAAGTAAATGAATAAATAAATACAGAAATAAATACATGCATAAATAGATGAATAAGTAAAGAACATTGTACACGTGCACATTTCCAAAACACAATTCGCTGCGAATTGAACTCAACATGCACCCTCATAATGTTTTCAGCATTTCAAGTGTCTCACTGATGCACACTCGCAAGACAACACATTGCCACACTCACACTCACGCAAAGAGTTTCTTGGGGATCTTGACCTCAATATGGTGGAATGAACAGAGTTAAAAACACTACAGCTCAACTGATCGAACCCTTTATTGGGGAGGCTGGTCTGGTCCTCGACTTGTTCCCGTGTTAAAGGTGAGTCACTGAGTAATGTAGATTTCAAACAAAACACTAAAATTCAAAAAGAAATTCCATGGTCATTCAGTAACACACATGAAAACAAACAGATAAACAAAAAATCTGTTCAATTTGTTAATTTAAGTAGCGTTTTGAATAAACTCCAATTAAAACATTCATATATACTAGATCTACACTTTTGAATGCAGCATTCGAGAATAACCCATGAAGTTGCGTTTAACAAAATTAATCGTCTACAGCGAACAGGCCATCCACACAATACCCTGAGCTACAAGCCAAAAGTACAAAAGTTCACCTACGCCCAAAAAAGTCACGTTGGGGATTTTTTTTTTTACCCTGTCTTTAGTCAAACCTTTATATCAGCCATATTTTTAGGGTCCAGTCTTGATCTTGACTTTGATTGTTCAACAATATTCGGAGGGGCATGAGCCTAAGCACCTGCACACCAGGTTTCAACATCCTATGTTGACTGGTGCTTGAGATATGGCTAAAAATATTTTTTCAGTGTTCAAGGTCATACAACCTTTGCTTGAGATTGATGGGTCAACAATATTTGGAAGGGGCATGAGCCAAAGCACCTTCACACCAAGTTTCATCATCCTGTGTTGACTGGTGATTGAGATATGGCTAAAAGTTTGTTTTTAGTGTTCAAGGTCATACGACTTTGACCTTGACCTTGACCAATCAAGAGTATTCGGAGGGCATGAGCCAAAGCACCTTCACACCAAGATTGAATATCCTACGTTGACTGGTGCTTGATATATGGTTAAAAAATATATTTTATTGTTCAAGGTCATATGACCATGACCTTGAACCTGACCTTGATCGGTCAACAATATTCGGAAGGGACATTGCCAAGCATGTGCACTCCAACTTTCAACATCTATGTTGACTGGTGCTTGAAATATGGCTAAAATATATTTTCAGTGTTCGAGGTCATACAACCTTGACTTTGACTTGATCATTCAACAATACTCGGAAAAGGGCATGAGCCGAAGCACACGCACTCCAAGTTTAAACATCCTATGTTGAATGGTGCCTGAGGTATTGCTAAAAATGGGTTTTCAGTGTTCAAGGTCATACGACCTTGACCTTGACCTTGATCGGTTAACACTATTCAGAAGGGGCTTGAACCAAAGTACCTGCACACCAAGTTTCAATATCTTATGTTGCTGATGCTTGAGGTATGGCTAAAAATAGATTTTCAATGTCAAGGTCATAAAGTCAAGGTCGTGACATTGACCTTTACCTAAACCCCAGAAAGGCACATCTACAGTACCTGTCCTACATGTGTGTCAGTTTCACCTCCCTGTCTTTATTCCTTCATGATGATATGCTGTTGACACAACGCGCGCGCGCACACACACACACACACACACACACACACACATACATAGCCACTTACACAACAAAAACAATATAACCCACTTCGTAAACTTGATGGGTTATAAATATGACCAAAGTTCCGCCAGGAAAGTAGAAAGCGCAGTGGACAAACGGGCCGACGGCCGAGAGACAGATGGATGGATGAAAGGAACATGAAATGGAATCGGTCACTGTCCCACATTGTAGACCGGGAACACAAAAATCAGTCATTCCTCGAACATTCCCTGTGAAAATATGTGCACATGCGGCACGGATTGTTGTTACGACAATCTGTGCTGGTAGACCCATGGCAGGTCCGGCACAGATTGTCGCATTCGTGAATTGCAACAATCCATGCCGTTGCAAACAATCTGTGCGCCACATCGGTGGCCATAGATAAAGTCACATCCATCTGCTACATATTGCTGACAAATATGTTTTTATTGTAGAACTGTGACATATACTTAGGAAGATAATGTTTTAGGGTTTTGTGTGTTGGGTAGTGTATTTTTGTTTTTTTTCTTTTTTAATTCCTTGGAGGTTTGGTTGTGTATCCCATAAGGCAGTCCATCAGATTCCTAAATGCATTGATGAAAAAGAAATCAGCAGCTGATATAGAATGGGACTTCAGTGAAAATGTTAAAAACATAAATTGTGTCAGACTAACCTGGATAGGATATTGCCCTTTGTTTCTGACCAGACCAGTACCACTTGGACAAATTTTTCTGAACTGACCAGTACCACACAGATCTAGTTGAAAGTGAGGTGACTGCAGTCGGATATCTAAACAAACTTGAAAAACTGTTGATATAGCTCCACCAAAAAAACGTTGACAAACGAATCACAAGGCAAAACAAGACATGTTTCAACCTCTTAGGTCTTCTTCAGGCAAGATACACAACACTCAGGACAACGAAAATGAACAAGCAATCACTTATCTTCATCCAGTTCGGCGCAAGACTGGGTGTTGAATGAAAGCATTTTTCAAATTTGTTCGTATATCACATAGACAGAGTTTTTGTCTGCGCCCAGGCTAAACCACTTGCCCATCATCGGTGATACTCTAACAGTGTTCTGAGACGTTTTCCATTCCATATCCATTTTGCACCCTGTTTGAGGAGATGAGATGAGTGATTTTCTGTTTGTCCTTCATGTTCATTGTCTTTTATGTTTGTTTGTCTTGCCTGAAAAAGACTGAAGAGGTCAAAATGTGTAGTGTTTGTCTGGGAATTTGTTCTTTTGTTTGGCAACACTGTGTGTGTTTTTTTGTTTTTGAATTTTGTTCTAATTTCCACCTGCAGCCACCTCACTTTGAAACCAGAGATCTGAAAGGTTTGGAAAAATTTTCGATAAAATTGAAGTACCCCTATGTAAGGCCTTAAAATTCTATAAACATTTAACAGAGTTTGTAATTGTTTATTTTTTTCTAATTTAACATCATCTCATCAAAAAAGCAGACAAAACAAAATGTCTTGTGGTTGTTGTAAGTGAATTCAGTTTTCAGCATGGAGCCAGAGACTATACAGGAATTCTTAGTGATTTAGAAATACTTTAGAAATTGGATACCATCAGTAGTTACATCACAATGAATTCATTCTGCTTTTGTTCATCCAAATGGAAAACCTGTACTCTGAAACAAAGATAATCCTTCACACAAACGTTTGTTTTCAGTGCAACATATCAGCAGCCTTCCATACACACTAAGTCCATAAATTTGCCGGCTTCCAAGTAGTAAGCCAGTAATTTGCTTCCATTAGGACTTAAAAGTTTGAAAAGTTTGTGAGTTCTTATATGTGTTTTTTTTTTTTTTTTGCGTTGTTTTGAGTATGAATTCTGTTTACACTCTACAAATACCAGCAGATGATAAAAAAAGAAGAACAAATGACTTGAGTTATTATCAGCATTGTTTTCAGCAAGTCACATAGGTTGATAATCAGCGTGCTTCATTCTAACTGACAAATAATGTCAATTTCTTAAAGTGATTGTGTGGAGAAATGAAATTTCAAGCTGTGCTGATGATTATCTAACATCAACAAAATTTGTCAGCATGAGATATTAATGTAAAGTTTTGCTATTGCCTGCTTGGTAGGTTGCTATTGCCTGCTTGGTAGGTCACAGAATTCAATACCTGCCCGACACCATGATCCCCTGTCTCAGGCTACTGGGCAGCCATTACTGTCCAACCATTTTAACAGTAAAAATAGTCTGCACAGTTTGATATAGCATTGCAGATTTGTCCCACCTGATGTGATCCTTGAATTTCTGAAAGAGATCAACATTTTTCATGATCTAAGAATTTACAGAAGAAAGATTTTAAACAGAATTTATGCTGTGTTTTTAGAAGGTGTATTTTAAAGTGTTACATGAATGTTTTTTGTTTTTTAAACACCTTGTGAGTTGACTTCAGCATGGTGACAGCCCTGATATGGCCCAGTGCAGGCGGTTGGGCTATAAGCAACATTACTTTACCTTACCATTCACAACACTGTGATGTCTTTGAATGGTCATAAAGTGAGTAATTCACTGTTGTTTCAGGGCAGCGGAGTCCAGGGCCTCATTGCACAGTTTTGTCACCACACCCTCCGTGCGACCGGTGGCCACAGTGACCCCTCAAGGTCACAGCCATGGAAGTGGCACCCACATCCTCCCTGCTGCATCTGGCAGCGCTGATTCTGCCTGTGCTGTTGGGTCCAGCGTGCGACCAGCTTCTGGCGGGTAAGCAGCCATAGGCTGTATGGTGATGACACTACATACTGTCTGGTCTCTAGAGAGAAAAGCAGACCGACATCTGATTGCGGAACAACTCCATTCCTTTTTGTTCTTACCCTTCATCTTTTGTTAACTTTTTTTGTTTTTGTGTCCTTTTTTTTTTTGTCTTCTGCTTCCTCTGCAGGCCGTGTGTAAAATCAAACAGATTTTGCGGCATGGGGATATAATTCTTTGTTGCTAATGCTATTTGTCCTTGTGCTGTGTTTTTGGTTAAGTATGACTGATAAGGGAGGGCTTCACGGGATCCCTGTTTTTGTTTTGTGGTGTTGGGCATGTGTTCACATAAGTGCATGTAAGCACACTCCACTCACAGACACATGTGTGCTTGAGATTTCTGCACACAGACACACACACACATATATGTGTGCACACACAAGTGCTTACACTCGCACACATGCGCACACGCGCGCGCGCGCACACACACACACACACACACACACACACACACACACACACACACACACTCACTGGTTCTTCTGCTATCAGTTCTGTCCACATTCACCCTTTTGTCTGTGGCCCAAACTCATTTGTGTTTGAACATTTTTCTGTTACTATGTTATTCTCTATATACCTCTTTTCCTTGTCAGATATATCAGCTGTATCCACAAAAAAACAACAAAAACTTACGATGAACCCTTCTTTTGCTCCTATTTTATTCTGGAATTTTTTGTCTTTAGATATACACAGGATGTAGGCAGTATCATTTTAAGAATATGTTTTAGTTGTATCTTTGTTGAAAGTGTCAAGATTCATTCTGTGGTTGTACTTATTGTGCAACATTTTTGTCGTATACTTGGCACAGTTTGTGCCTTCATGTGTATAAACACCAATGGTGGTGTTGTTGGAATGTGTGTGGTTGGAGATGCCTGCAATGAGTGTGGTTGTGTATGCCTTCAGTTTCTTTACACATAATTTCATTATCATTTCACACGGCACAGTGCATTGATCTTCGAATTAACTCTTTTTTTTTTTTTTTCCAAATAAACCTTTTATTGTCATCATAATTTTCATCATGCCTGTCATTTACTCATTGTGTTGTGAGCAGCTGTATTGCTATCCAGTCCATTGTAGGCTGCAATCTGGGATGTAAGGACTATCAAGTTCTTATGATACAGCATGCAGTTGTCTACCTTGGATGTTTTGCCGCAGGACAAAGAGGAAGAAGACTGGTGATGCTCCCAGGTTGTCTCAGAAGCTGACTCCTTTGAGTGGCCTGGAGGATGACGATGATGATGATTTTGAAACGCCAGGTATTCTTCCAGGTACACATAGACTGTTCATGCCAGGAATACAAAGACAGTCTCTATCGTTCCATATTGATGGATAAAGTTTTGTACAGTGGAACTTCTCCATGACTATTGTGTAAAATCATAAAAGTCAGGTCTCTCTAGTGACATAATTGTGGATTGGGAGATGCATTAAGAGTACAGACAATATGGGTAGAGTTTGTAATATTACCAACAAGTCTTTGAAAGAAGGGAAACTTTGTAGGGAGGGTCTTTAATGAGAGGGTGGCTGTATTTCCAGCCGGGAAGAGTGCTTGCTTTGGGACAGCTGATTTCTGCACCAATGAGTGATTTCGGAATTCTAAAATTTGTGTGTTTTTTTTGTATGTACACGTGCTTCGTACTTGCCCTGAACTGTGCAATGGATGTGCTTATTCAGCTTGGGAGCAATATTTACATACGCAAACTTGCAGGAAGATGGATCAACGCTTATGCACAAGAAACTCTCTCTCTCTCTCTCTCTCTCTCTCTCTCTCTCTCTCTCTCTCTCTCTATCTCTCTTCTCCCTCTATCTCTCACTCTCTCTCTCTCTCTCTCTCTCTCTCTCTCTTTATCTCTCTCTCACAAGCACATATACCCAACACACACATTCACACATCTAAGCATTTTTTTTTTCTGTTTGAATTTCTAAAATTTAGAAGTTAGTTGCAAAGTGAGATGACTAGAAACCTATGTGCTGAATTAGTTTTGTTTCATCGGAGTAAACACTATTCTTGGCTTTGTGAATGTGAAAGTATCCACAAGAAGAACGGATGTTGTTCTTGTCACAGTTATCTAGGATATTCACTTGGATACATATAAACAAAAACCCTATGTAGATGGGGAAAAAAAAGAAAGATGCGGTGGCAGTGCAATATGGCGTTGCACTCTCCCTGGGCCCTCTGAGTCTGACACTGCCCACATTTCACACAGAGAACTCAAGAGTGACAGAATGACGTTACATAGCAAAACAGTGCGGTCCAGACAGAGTGAGGGTGAAGAGGGAATGGGTAGGAAGAGAGCGGTGGTGCAAGGAAGGATGTATTTTTGTGAAGTATTGATGCAATGCTTCTTTCATATGTTTTTAAGTACAGTGGAATTCCCCTGTTTCCAGTTTTCTTTTTTTACAATTTCTCTGTTGAGATCTGAAGGGAAATGACTGGCGGACTTCACCATTTCAATGGATTCTGTGCCTTTCACTGTTTAGATTAATTCTGTGCATTGCCAACATGATTTATGACTTACCAGTCTTAACTTATGTGTCTTTTGTACAAAATATGTATTGGCCAACAAATGAACGAAAATGCAGCAAAGAGGTCAGCCAAGCCAAGCAGTAAACACAGATCAGAGTTAATTCCCCTGTTGCAAGATGTCTTGTCCTGTGCTTTGTTTGTCTGTGTCCTTGGCGGTAACTAACCCTCTCTCTTTCTAAATTTTGCTTCATTTTCTGCCCTCAGTCACTTCATTTTGAAACTTCCCTGCTGCACTTTTATACCCTCCTTCAAGAGGATTGTAAAGCAAGGAATGGGACGACCTCTGAAGTAACACAGCTCACTGTTAATTCCCATGCTGCACTTTTACACCCTCCTTCAAGAAGATTGCAGTGCAAAATGTTGGTGTCACCATCGTAAAGAAGATAGGAGTGACCTTGAAAGAGTGCATCAAAGTAATCTAAAAGATGTGCTTAAAGTGAAGATATAGTAAAATGGACAAATCATTTGAGGTAGAAATAAAATAGATTCAAAATATTCTTAAAGGAGGAAGTTTATCAGCTTGTTTGGAGAGTGGGGACATAGAATTTGTACAAAATTTGAAAAGCAACATACACTGACATTGATGAAATGGTTTGGGAATAGTTTATGTGGCCAGATGAAAAAAATATCCTTCTTTTATTGTAAGAACACAAATTTTCCTGGAAAATGTTATGCTGGGTTTGTACAGCAATTCTAATCAACGTATACCTTGAGAGTTTCATTGACTGTGTGGAGGCCTTTCAGGGGTCGATTATGAATGCTTGCACTGTCGTGTCATCCTCACTGTTCAGACCCCTGTCTATTAAGACCTGATATTAGCTGATTTCTTTTTTTCAGGGGGGGGGGGGGGGGGGGGGGGGGGGTTGTAAGAGAGAGGTGCTACTACACTGAAATCAGATTAAAGTTTGCTTATTCATGCCTACATTCATATATCCTCTTTGTCAGTCTTGATAATTTCCAATGAATAATAGATACAGCCTTGTACATAGAATGTCTGAGTTAGAACATTTATCAGTAACACTCTCTCTTTTGCTTTGTAGGATGCATGCTGGTTTCTACAGCTAGTCTGTGTGTGATTTGTAATCCAAACAAATTTATCATTAGTGAAAGGAGAGAGTGTATCCATTCATACAGTTTGTGATGATGTTGTGTAGTCATGTTTCATTGTTGTTCCATTATGTTTTCAGTGACCCCTAAACAGAAAAGAAGAGACCTCAAGTCGCCAGAGAAGGAGGTATGTCTTTTCATTTTCATACATCCAGTTCAAAAAATTATCTGGATGATGAACTTCATGGATTTAGCACAGCGAAGAGTACTACTGACAGTGCAAAAACAGGACAGGTATATATATATATATATATATATATATATATATATATATATATATATATATATATAACTTTTATTTCAGCCTATCCATTTTTTGTAGGCTGATTTGAATTCTGAATACTGAACCATTATCAGCTTTGGTGAGTTGTCACTTTTCAGGAATAGTCATAGCCATATTGCTGGAGACAACTGTATTCAGCATTTCTGCTGCTGTTTGGTACCGCCAGAAGGTAAAATGATATTCTTAGTATCATAAATTTGGGGGGGGGGGGGGGGGGAACCTGTTTGTGATGAGTATGTCAGTGCCCAGTGTTGGCAGAATTATAGTGGGAGTTGTTAAAGGGGCCCATTGACAGTCGCCATGTCTGTTGGATGATTACGAAAGTGATTATAGATCTCAGCAGGGGTCCATGGTGGAGGTGTCGTGTGTAAGTTAACTGAGAACAAGCACTGTTGAACGTGACCCTGGAGACTTGGGAGTGATGACAGGAAGGAACCCTCTGGCCGATGGCCTCACAGCAGTCTTGAACTGACAGCCTTTGTTTGGGGTGATGGAACTGGGTCTGCTGCTAAAAGATTACTGGTGTACCTGCGCACAGCAGAATGAACAAACTTGGGAAAAATGCTATGACTGGTCACAGGAGATTGAATGGCACAAAAAAAGGAGAGGGAGTGTCAAATTTAACATGTGCATCAATGCATTTCAGTTACAGCAGTACGTGTATTATGTCTCTGTATGGTACATATTTCAGGGCAAAATGTTTAGAGTAAATGAAAAAAAATAGATAAGCTTTGAACCTGAAAAAAAAAAAGGAAAACAAAGTTTCAGACTATTTTGAGATGTAGCACATCAAGTGACCCATTGCATGTGAACATGAGTGGTCCATTTTAAAAATAACTGTCTCCATTCATGTCTGTTAGACTGAATCAACATTACCTTCTCTTTCGGAGGCATGTTGAAATTATAAGCAACACTGTTCAATGTAAAAAAAAAAAAAAAAAATTCAGCACCTATTAAGCATGAAAAGTGACTGCATCCATCGATCAGTATTAGAAAATTTGGAGAATTTTTTTTTTTATGCTGCCGTGACATACATACAGCACAATTGATGGGAATCGCTATTTGGTGTCTGTCACCTCGTGACATGTCACGAAAGGGTAAACCATTTTTCATTTGATTTGACTGAAATGTTTGTAAGAAACTGTGTGTTTGAACTGCGATCATGAGGAGCTTTGAATGTATGCTTTAGTGTCATGCCTTCTCTGAGATTTTTGTTTTAGTTTTAGGCATTTTTTGAAGAGTCGTGATGTGAAACTGTTTGCAACCCTGCTGTGGCCCCTGTGGTCAGCTGGGCTGTAAACTGAATGACTCCACTTGACCGACTCGTACACTTGTTTGGTGTGTGTTGCTGCAGAATGCAGAGGACAGTGAGGAGGAGGAGGAGGAGGACATCCTGCCCGCACGCAAACGGCGTAGCAGGGTGCTGCAGAGTGATGAGGAAGAGGGTGACAATGGCATCGATGACAGTTTCTGGACACAGACCTCGGGGGTCAACCTCAACACTCGTCCCACCAGCCAAAATTGCCTCACCTCTGTCAGCAAGACTGAACACAACAGAGAGAGTGGGTGGAAACGGAGACTCCACGGTGTGTGTCACATCTACTGGTACATCAAAGAAAATTTCTGTAGATCCTGTGACTTCCAGCGGGGATGTTAGTGCCATGAGTTCCAGATTTTTTCTTCGTCGTTGCAGAGATCATCGCCGTCGTTAATCGGCAGTGTGGCTATTCAAATTCAACTTCCCCAAAGATGACAGAATCGTTTCCAGCAAAGACTGTACAGAAGAGGTCAGATAAGAACAACTTGTACAAGCCTGCGTCGCCAAAACCATCGGAAAGGACTTGTGTCTTGGGTCAGCAGCCTTTGACCCATGCAGATATAGATGATGATGTCACCAAACATCCGTTACTGACAGCTGATGAGACGAAGGTATTTTTGACCTTTTTCGCTGGAATTTTGTCCATCTGTAATTTCAAACACCTGAAATTTGCAAAGAACAGTTGGCTTTGAAAATTAACATAGTCCTCACTCTTATAGAATGACAGCCCCCCACAGTTGTAATAGTAGAATGCTTTGCACACTTATTCATACGTTTACCACTACGTAGCTGGCCAGATGTTGACCATAGATATGTTGAAAATGAAATGTGAGCTCGGAGTCAGCTGTCAGCAGAAACATGTTGCGTTGTTATAAAAAAAAAAAAAAAAAAAAGAAAAGAAAAGCAGGCAACCAAACAGACAAACATGAGGAGAAAGAGAAGGGGGTGGGTAGAACTGAGGCCATTCACGCTTCATTTGGGTACAGACCATGACTGAACATGGTGAAGGTCCATGTTTGTGTACCTGAGAGATCCTCATGGATACTCTTATTTTACATACGCACACACACACACACGCGCGCACACACACACACACACACACACACACACACACACACACACACACACACACACACACACATATTTATATATATATATATGTGTGTGTGTGTATATATATGTATAGATCACACACACTCAATACTATGGGCTTGACATGTACAAGTAAGCATCAGCTTTCCAAAGTATGGACAGTCAAATGTGGAGTTTTTTTTCACAGCACTTTGTCTCCTGGTGTTGCCACAGTTTGCGGTTTTACTGAAATAATAATACAGTCATGAACTCCTGCTTGGAACTTTCTGAATCGGGAAGAGCAAACTCTGGTTTGTCTTGAAATCAGATACTCAGAAACTGTTCATAAATAACAAATTTAACACAAATGAAGAGAAGCAGTG
The DNA here is from genome assembly GCA_016801955.1 of Conus betulinus. NCBI lineage: Eukaryota > Metazoa > Mollusca > Gastropoda > Neogastropoda > Conidae > Conus > Conus betulinus. The sequence continues at coordinate 74,191 of JADBJO010004496.1, forward strand.
AATGACATCCATGATGGTGCAGTTTACAGAATGGTCCATTGGTTCATAAATGTTTTTTTTTACCTGTTTGAAGTCTTTTTCTTAAGTACAGCAGATGTTTTGATTTTAATTTTGCACTGGATGCTTACGTATCTGTCTCGAGTCATTCTCTGTGTCATTACCTATCATGTCTTTGGTGAACTGTTTGTCACTTATGTTTGGTGTGCTGTCACTGTCCTTATATTTGGTGTGTTGTCACTGTCAGTCATATGCTTGGTGTACTGTCACTGTCAGTTATGCTTGGTGTACTGTGCTGTCATGTTATTTGTTGTGCTTTGACTGTCAGTTACGTTGGTGTGCTGTCACTGTCAGTTACGTTTGGTGTGCTGTCACTGTCAGTTACATTTTGGTGTGCTGTCACTGTCAGTTATATTTGGTGTGCTGTCACTGTCCTTTATATTTGGTGTGTTGTCACTGTCAGTTATATGCTTGGGTACTGTCACTGTCAGTTATGTTTGGTGTACTGTCACTGTCATGTTTGTTGTGCTTTGACTGTCAGTTACGTTTGGTGTGCTGTCACTGTCAGTTATGTTTGGTGTGCTGTCACTGTCAGTTATATTTGGTGTGCTGTCACTGTCAGTTATGTTTGGTGTGCTGTCACTGTCAGTTATGTTTTGGTGTGCTGTCACTGTCAGCTGTCACTGTGTATTTGGTGTGCTGTCACTGTCAATTACGTTTTGTGTGCTGTCACTGTCAATTTATGTTTTTTGTGCTGTCACTGTCATTTTTGTTGGTGTGCTGTCACTCTCAGTTATGTTTGGTGTGCTGTCACTGTCAGTTATGTTTGGTGTGCTGTCACTGTCAGTTATATTTGGTGTGCTGTCACTGTCAGTTATGTTTGGTGCTGTCACTGTCACTGTCAGTTATGTTTGGTGTGCTGTCAGTTATGTTTGGTGTGCTGTCACTGTCAGTTATGTTTCATTGTTTATGTGCTGTCAGTTTGGTGTGCTGTGCTGTCAGTTATGTTTGATGTGCTGTCAATTATGTTTGGTGTGCTGTCAATTATGTTTGGTGTGCTGTGACTGTCAATTACATTTGGTGTGCTGTGACTGCAGCTGACGTGTGGAGCAGAGGGGCTGTCAGATGCGGTCGTTATGTTTGTGTGCTGCGGGTCACGGACGAGGTGTGTGACCTTGTCTGCTCTGCCAGCACTCAGGCGCTCATGAACCTGGGGGTCAGCGACTACGGCCGTCTGCAGACGCTGCTGGCTGTACGGTAAGATGGTGTGCTGACAGTGGGGTGCTTGGAGTTATCTTTCTTTGTTGTGTTTGCCTGGTCAGACAATGATTATATCTGTTTTTTGTTGTTACCTGGTCAGACCATATCTGGTTTTTGTTGTTGCCTTGTCAGACCATATCTGTTTTTTGTTGTTGCTTGTGTGCTATATCTGTTTTTTGTTGTTGCCTGATCAGACAATGATTATAATCTGTTTTTGTTGTTACCTGGTCAGACCATATCTTTTTTTGTTGTTGCCTGGTCAGACCATATCTGTTTTTTTTGTTGTTGCCTTGTCAGACCATATCTTTTTTGGTTGTTGCCTGGTCAGACCATATTTTTTTTTTTTTGTTTTTGCCCGATCAGACCATTTTTAGGTTTCGTAAAGATCTGTCTTCATCTTCTTGTGAAAGAAGAGCAGATTTTAAATTGAGACCTGATTGTTGCGATGGTCGAATGGTTAGAACACTTGATTTTCATCTGAGAAGAGAGGTTTGGAGCCCTGGCTGTGCCTGATGGATGAAGTGTGGAATAGGTTTTTTTTTTTTGTTGGTTATTTTTTTCAATCTCCCAGATCAATTTATGAACAGAGTTCCTAGTTGCTGAACCCTCTCTGTGTATGCATTTAGATGGCATGTACGAAAAACATCCAGTATATTATCATGTCTGGGAGTGTAACCTCTGTACAGATCAGTCACATCTATAGATATGTACATCAGTGAACTGGCCTGATATTATATTCTGGGTGCTAGTCTTTCAGCTGAATTAAGAAATGGGGGTCCCATGTGTGGCATACACATAGTGCATTAAAGGAACCACATAGGTGTTGTCCCTTGCAACATTTTAGTAGAAAAATCCTCTGCGATAGGTAAACAACACATACGCAGACAGAAGAAAAAACTTAGATGATGCCGTATTATAGTGGCCCACCCTCCCAAGGATGAGCAGCTCAAATTTTACTCTGAGAAATCTGTTGTGGTTATAAATCTGTATAATACATAAGGATTGCTTCAGACAGTTTTCAAGATTGATCTGTTCAAGATATTTCAAATGTACAACAAAAAAACAGCAGAGGAAGAAGGTATTTTTCTTACATAAGCTTGCACATCACAGCATAACAAAGAATAATGTTGACAACTCGGCTTTTTCAAGATTCACAAAACACTCATTATTAACAGCGGCGCTAACTGTCGGTGTCACACAGGAAACAGATCAAAGACAAGGAGAACGCCGCAAGGACTGCCTCCACATGCAGGCCGGCGGGGATCAGTTTCTCACATACCCAAACCCAGCAGCACATCGACCCCTGCAAGAAGCTCAGATCCGGGCCAGTTCATGTCCCCCCCTCTCGCCTCCAGCACCAGTGTGAAGAAAGTGTCAGTGACTAGGGCACAACCCGCGGCAGACTCCCCCGTGCCCTGCGGGGACAGTTTCTTCGAAGACGTGGGCGCCTTCACACAGTCCCACATGTCATACATGCGCAGCTTTTAAAACTCCCTCTACATCCCCTGCGTGTGGGGCTGGCCCCTCAACTTCTTTGACGAGAGAACATTCTTTTTCCTCTCCGTCTTCTGACAACAGACAGACTCCGATGGCAAAACAAAATTCTGTGCAATCATCACGTATGGATAACCAAGGTCACTGTTGCTGCAAACTGGTCAAGACCAACGTCTGAAGAATCTCCGATAGTCCTCAGTCAAGAGAGCTCTCTGGCCAGTTTCTATGAAGCAGCGCGATGAAGATGCAGTCAGACCTGTTAAACGGATTCCTGTTCTTGACAAACCATCGTCTAAGCATAATGCATCATTCAGCAATCCCACGATGTCACTGGAGTCACACGGATTAATCCTGAGATGTTTGATGATGATGATGGACGGATTTGATGATGATGATGCTGATTTTGGTTTTGGCGATGCTGACATGGAGTTGGAGGCCCAGGCTGCTGAGACCAGCACAAGTGCAGGAGCAGGTGACCACAGTTCTGGGAGCAAGGCAACAGGTAATTTCTTGATTTTTTTTTTCTCTTCGATATTTGTAAAAATGAGTTGATGTCAGGCTTTACTAATTTGAAGTACTGGCATTGTACATGTATTACCAAATTAATTGAGACTATATATATAAATGACTCATATAAGAATTTTTTTTTTTTTTTTTTTTTGCAATACTGTATAGTTCTTGGGTCTGTGTATGATTAAATCAGCATGATTTATAGACTTGCTTTGTTTTCACTTGCTAGAAGTTGTGAGCTGTAGGTAGTGCAAACAGTTTGTTTAGCATGTGAACAGGATTCATACTGTCCTTGAAGATCCTTGATTGTTGTCAGCCCCCAGGGGAATAGTGGGTTCTCTTGCAGTACCAGTACTATCCCTACGTGTAAGTCGTACATCAGGGAGTGAGACTATACATGCTAGTCAGAGTTAAAACTTTGTGTCAGGACTGTTTTCTCCCATACACATTCTCATATCAGAGCAGGGTCTTACACTGTAGGTGTTCCCTCTAGAGCTTGGCTGATGAACTGCAGCATGAAATACAGCTGTACTGTACAGTTTTAGACCAGGATTTATATTTCCGTGTCATCCATTTGTTTGTGACGGAAAGTAAGTGAGTGGAATAGATTCGTGACTGTTGCCACAAAACACAAAATAAGTTGAATAAGTTATTTACACACATGTAGTCATGTGCACATGCACACTTTCACAGACATATATCACATGCGCACCCACTCAGTCACTCACACACACACATGCACAGGCACACCCACCCACCCCCACACACACATATGCATGTGTGCATGCACACATAAGAACTTGAGACATTGAGTTTACCTAAAATAAAAGGTTGCCAGTGAAGCAGCAGTCTCTGTTTACAGTCACCGACCCTTACATACCCACGTTTGGGTCATCGGACAAGGACGATGGGGCTACAGGGGAATTTGATGGGGAGCAGTTTGAGCACAGCAAGGAACTGCGATCCCTGTTCCACAACATCTTCGGCCTGCGAGAGTTCCGACACAACCAGCTGCAAGCCATCAACGCGGCATTGCTGGGAAACGACAGCTTCATCCTGATGCCCACAGGTCTCTGATTGATGCCTAAGAAGCTGATGTATGGCTGTGTGTTAGGAGGCTGTGTGTTGGGAGGCTGTGTGTTAGGAGGCTGTGTGTTGGGAGCTGTGTGTTAGGAGGCTGTGTGTTGGGAGGGAGGTGTTGTGTGTTGGGAGGCTGCATGTTAGGAGGGCTGTGTTAGGAGGCTGTGTGTTAGGAGGCTGTGTGTTGGAGGCTGTGTGTGTGGGAGGCTGTGTGTTAGGAGGCTGTGTGTTAGGAGGCTGTGTGTTAGGAGGCTGTGTGTGTGAGGAGGCTGTTAGGAGGCTGTTAGGAGGCTGTGAGTAAGGAGGCTGTGTGTGTTGGGGGCTGTGTGTAGGAGGTGTGTTGGGAGGCTGTGTGTTAGGAGGCTGTGTGTTGGGAGGCTGTGTTAGGAGGCTGTGTGTTGTTGGGAGGCTGTGTGTTAGGAGGCTGTGTGTTGGGAGGCTGTGTGTTAGGAGGCTGTGTGTTGGGAGCTGTGTGTGTGTAGGAGGAGGCTGTGTGTTGGGAGGCTGTGTGTTAGGAGGCTGTGTGTTGGGAGGCAGTGTGTTGTAAGGAAGCGTGTTGTAAAGCAGCGCTTTGGGAGGCTGTGCTGCATGTACCTGGACTATACACTGGCACACCAGATGTCTGCTTTTTTTCTTCAACAGGTTTTTCCATATTTTTTTTTAATTCAGGCTTCTTTGGGGGGTTTGTTTTGTTTTGAATTTTGTGTGTGTGTGTGTGTGTGTGTGTGTGTGTGTGTGTGTGTGTGTGTATGTGTGTGTGTGTGTGTGTGTTTAATGAAATCACTTAAAGTAATAAATTCAACAAGTTGTGAAAGCTGATTACTTATGCCGAAACAGCTCTTGCGGACTAGACATATGTAGTGGACAAAGTATTGTTGTCTGGATGCAAGGGCCATGAGTTTGGTCTTCACTTGAGATGGCCAGATTGCTGGAGATTTTGTCTTCACGGTCACTATTTGTGCAGTCTCCAACTCAGTCCAGGTCCTTCGGATGTGACTTAAAAGGAAGATAATGTGTCACTACATGCGCTGAAAAATTAAACGCACTCGTGCTTTCACATATCATTTGATCCTCTGTAGAAGAGTAAGTGCTCTGTAATGGCTGTGAGACAGATGACCACCTCCCCTTCAGTTCGTGTTGTCTATAGGCCCAGTCATCCACAAGGGGCCATGTCAGGGCTTTCATTTCTTGCATGAAAATTAATGAAAAAAGATTGTGCATTCTGGTGTCATGTTTTAAACAATATTCCTGAAGCCTGAATGGGGCTACCTTAATTGTGGGAATAAGACTGATCATGTATGCACACACACACAAAAATTCACTGTTTATGAACCTTGGAGTTCAAGACAAGAAATGAAAAAAAAAAAGAAAAAAGTACTCAATTGATTCAAATGAAAAGAAGCAAAACTACCCATACAATTTATGTCTGGTGTCAAACAATGTAGAAAATCAAGATTGTAGAATAGGTAACAGGTGAACAGTAGGTAATTCCTAAGAATACTCAATGGGTGAACAGGAGGTAAATCTTCTCCCTCCCTATCCAGTCATCACTCATTTTTGTGTGGACATTTGTCAAGACCTTGCAGTCCTCCTGGTCGTTAATTTATCTTCCAGCATGTTAGGTGCTCATGCTTGCATCAGCCTCATGTTTGGTCAGATTTCTGCTTTTTGTTTGTTCGTCTTTTTGTCTTGGAGTTGGCATTCCTGGTGTATATCAACTGTTTATCCGACTATAGGATCAGAATCACATGTTGTTTGTCTCACAACCTTGCAATTTTTAATTGGTGTTTTTAAAGCTGTGTTCATGGCTCAGACTATAGAATTAGAATCACATGCTCCATTTTTCAAACAAATTTTCATTTTTTAATTTGTCTTATTAAAGCTCTGCACCTGGTTCAGAGCTGGCAAGGAGAGTCTCAGAAAGTACATCAGGATAACTACACAGATCTCAGGAAGGCTTGGCATGGGAGGACAGATGATCTTAATTTACATTGCTGCCCAAGTGACTGCACAGAAAAGCGCTTATTTTTTTTTTTGTTTGCATTGTTTCACAGCCACACACACATACACATAATTCACCAAGGTTTTATTTTTTTGTTTGCATCGTTTCACAGCCACACACATACACATAATTCACCTGGGTCGGTACATTATCATGCACACCCTTGCACATACAATGCATGTGCACATGCCTCATGAGTGTTTTCTTCTCATGCACCTACAGCACATAAAATCTCACTGATCAGAAAAGTCAAGTGTAGCCCCTTCCCCCAACTTTTTTGCCGTATTGCCTAATCCTTTTGATGAAATAACAAGTTTACTTTTTGTCTGAATGTTGTGCCCTTTCTTCTTCAACTCAGGAGGTGGGAAGAGTCTCTGCTACCAGCTGCCGGCCCTTGTGACCCAAGGCATCTCCGTTATTGTCTCCCCTCTCAGAGCCTTGATACAGGACCAAGTGCAACGCCTGATCTCCTTTGACGTCAGTAAAACCTCCCTTTTTTCTGTTCTGTAACTTTTCTAGATTGTGCCATTTAGTCGGATGTTTCTTCCACTGTCACATGTATGGAAGACAAGCTTACAGACTGTGACCTTTTTTGTTTTATTTCAGATATGCCATAGACTTGACATGAGGCTTGCCGTTAACCTACTTCACTCCTTGATTTCTGTCACAGGTTTTCAGTATGGAAGAAAGAATTAAAGGCTGTACTGTTGACTCAGTGTGTTGTAATGTATCCGGATAAAGCAACATTTGAATGCTTTCCTTGAATAATGGAGAGAGGTGAATGGGTTGGTTGTCTGTGCAATACATACATTATGTTCCAATCCACAGCAAGTTACGTATTGGTCTAAGGGAAGAAAGGCAGCAAGATCAAAGCTTACAGACTGTGACCTTTTTTGTTTTATTTCAGATATGCCATAGACTTGACATGAGGCTTGCCGTTAACCTACTTCACTCACTTGATTTCTGTCACAGGTTTTCAGTATGGAAGAAAGAATTAAAGGCTGTACTGTTGACTCAGTGTTGTAATGTATCCGGATAAAGCAACATTTGAATGCTTTCCTTGAATAATGGAGAGAGGTGAATGGGTTGTTGGTTGTCTGTGCAATACATACATTATGTTCCAATCCACAGCAAGTTACGTATTGGTCTAAGGGAAGAAAGGCAGCAAGATCAATTTTCCAGATAACCACACACCCCCATTAACAGGAAAGGAAAAAAAAAGACTTACAGTGGCCTGTCTTTGATTGCCAGGGTTAATACTATCAGTGATTTTTCCTAAATCTATCCATAATGATGTTACGTGGATGCTGCAGAGCATCATTCTCAATTTGTTCTTTTTCAAATAGATGAAAAAAAATAATTTAATTGCCATGCCTCAGATGAAAATTATGCATTTCTGTGAAAAACAAGTTTGGAGATTAACAGAAAAGAAAAGAATTGTTCAGGTACTTTGACAAATGTTTATTGCTTTCCAGCCATACCAACATTTTGTTTTCAAAAATCAAAAATCATAACCCAATCACAAGTTAAGATAGGGCAAGTTCGCTTCTTGCACCTGGTGTAGGAGTAGGTGACGAAAGCAGATAAATGTGTACATCACATGAGAGATTTTGTAATTCAGACAATGAAGAAGACAGCAATTTGTGTATAAGATAGTATCTATCTCACAACTAAAACAAGTGTTCGTTTTTCACAATGGGCATAAATTAAAATAAACATGCAAAAATTAAACGACTGATGTGTATGCAGTTTCTTGTCCTGTGATTGTTCGTTTGTTTCTTCACTTCGAAATAAAGTCTCGTTTTTGCCCTGGTTCTGCAGATTCCAGCGGCTCATCATCTGTCAGGTGACCTGGACACAGGCCAGGCCAACAGTGTGTACAGTGCTCTGTATCAGCGACAGCCTGCCATTAAACTTCTCTATGTCACACCAGAAAAGGTCAGCAGCTAGAACAGGTTTTCTTCATTCATGTGGCTACACTGTTAATGTTATGCCATGTGAGAATGATTTGGGTACCATGACTTCGGAGCAAACATTCATGAGAGGAAAGTAACATGTTACAAAATTTAGAAAGAGTGGGGGTTAGCAGCCATTCTTCACAGCATACCACATGGACATCAGATAAGTCTCTCTTCGTTCTTTGTTTGTACTGTCCTAAATGTTAAATGTGATCTATTTTTTTTGCTTGAAGAAGATCCAAGAGGTCGAAATGCATCGTGTCTTGTCCTGTGCTGTTTGTCAATGTCCTTGGTGGCAACTAACCCCCACTCTTTCTAAATTTTGCTTCGTTCTCCGCCATCAGTCACTCCATTTTGAAATGTTACAAAAGAAAAGAGATAAAAAATGATACTAGGAACTCAGTCTCCTCTCACTCTACAGTGGGGTGCTTTTGACAAGTGTTGATCACTGTTACATGTTTGCTTCTCTGTATGTGTCTGTGTGCGTGTGTGTGTGTGTGATGGTATGGAAATATTTTTTTTTTTTTTTTTTTACTAATGACTCCAAACCAAATGCCTGTTTGTGTGATCAGATATCCTCAGCCAGGATATTCACTCCAAAATTGGAGAGAGCAACCATGCCTTCAGGCTATCCAAACCCCAAGAGTAATGCCTCTTGAAAGAACATGACATACCTGTTAACTCACTCCATGCCATGAGTTTTTTCCCCTTGCTAAACCCTGAAAACCTGGGGTTTGTATAGGGTAGGAAAAAATTCTCATTATTATAATGAGCAGGCAGGCCCTTGAAGTTTATTGAGTGCATCTAATGCATATTAGTGTATATTTGAACCAAAAATCTCTGTTCTTGAATTTCGTACCCAGTACGTCTCAGACAGCATGAATTTTCAAAAATCTGAATCCGCTGACATTGGCATCACACGCTTCCTCATACGCTGTCCGCATTTGCGGACCAGAAGAAGCGAGTGAGTTAATGAATGCTTTAGTTTTCCTTCTTTCTCTGACATCTGTGGGCAAAAACAATACCGGAGGCTCAAAGTCCAGTCATACTACAGGAGTCGATGCCTAGAAAAGTGCTGGTTGTTCTTTTACATTTTCTCTCTTTTTTTTTTTCTTTTTTCTTTTAATGGTGTAGAAATACCTCTTTTTCTTGTGTGTTTTCTCCTGTACAGTGTCTCTTGTCACTGATTTTATGTTGTAAAGGTGTCTAGATTATCCAGCTTATTCAGTGCTGTAGTGTTCATGACTCTCATCTTGTCTGTCAGTCTTCTGTAATAAGACCTCAGTGAAGGACATATAGGCAAGTGTATGACTTGTGTCCTTGCAGCTGTCTGCCAGTGATAAACTGCTGAACTGTCTGGATAGTCTGCATCGCCGCCACATGTTGGATCGCTTTGTCATTGATGAGGCACACTGCGTCAGTCAGGTACGCTTCTTTGGTGGGCGGTGAGATAAGTTTTTTTTTATGGCTCCTAGTGATTTTTCATATACTGAGTATATGTTGTACTGAGACTTGGTACTTGAACATGATCAAATATTCATGATTTCATGTGTTGTTTATAAACATAATAGAAATATTTTCCTTAAGGGAGAGGGAGATTTTAATATCAGGATAATAATTTTGACGAGGCTCTTATGATTCATTACTATATTTTTATTTCAGTAACCATACAGGTCTGGCAGAAATAGTAAATAAGTCTTCTGTATAATTCTGTAGTCACAAAATGTTTTCCAGAATTTGACATTTGTTTTGATGACCAAAACAAAATGTTGAGAACAAAAACATAGTGGCAACTGGGTGTGGAAAAGAGAAGGATTTGCATGCCTACCGGCTGTTTTTGCTGTGGGGAATTCTTTTCACAGGAAGTCTTCCTCTTCTGCATCAACCTTGTCCATAATGGAAGTCGGTTCAAATCTGCCAGTGAAACTTTCAAATGATTCATTTCTTAAAACTCTTTCTTCTCTCTTTTTTGCCAGAATCTTCAACTCTTTTTTAGCTGTCAAAGGCAGATTTTAGAAAAACATTATTTCAACATTTTATGTCACTGACTCAGACGTTGTGATGAACCAACTTCTGTTCTAGTGGGGACATGATTTTCGGCCCCGACTACAAAAAGCTGAATGTGCTTCGCACCAAGTTCCCCGGTGTTCCCATCATGGCGCTGACCGCCACTGCCACTCCCCGCGTGCGCCGAGACATCATCCATCAGCTGAACATGAAACAGCCCAAATGGTCAGTGTGTCAAAAGGGAATGGGCTGTGCTCTCAATCTGTGGGCCTTTTTCTCTCTCCATCAGTCTCTCAGCAAGATTTCAATGAAGTTCTGGTGCATTTTTAGAAAATCTGTTTAATGTAGTGTGTGTGTGTGTGTGTGTGTGTGTGTGTGTGTGATCTCATTTGAGAGTTGACTTCAAGAAGGGGATAGCTCTGACGTAGCTCTTTGCAGTCAGTGGGGCTGTAAACAACATGAACAGAACTGAATTGATCTCTCTCCACTGCTTTGGATTTCCTGACCCTTTCTTCCTCTTCTGTTCTGTGTATGTCTCTTTCTTCATGCCCTCAGAGCAACAATCTAGTACAAGTCCAGCAGAAGCCCTTCATGTTGCTTGTGTCTCAGTGGAGGCTTTCAACAACAGGACACCTATGTACACTTTTTGTTGCAGGTTCATGCAGAGTTTCAATCGCCCCCAACCTGAAGTACTCTGTACAGCTAAAGAAGCCGTCAAATGCCGCTGCCGATGTCATCGAGACGATCAAGGCCAAATTCAAGAATGAGTTTGGCATTGTTTACTGTCTGTCAAGGTCAGTCTTCTGTCATAACAGACAGGTTTGCAATGATGCTGGGTATCAGCTGATAAGTTTTTTAGTAGTAACATGGGTATATCATTGAGTAAGAGCATTTGAAAGGCATGTACTGCGGGATTTCTCAGTAGCACCCACCAGAATGGGTGAAAATGAAAAGAAGATCTTTACAAATTGGAGGTAAATCTAACACAGAAAAGAAAGAAGACGAAAGGGGATTTAACTCATGAGCAGTGTGCCAAAGTTGAAACTTTGGGGTCCCATTTACAAACTGTGATGGTCTTAAGTTAGAAATTCTGCAGGACACAGATTTTTTTTTTTCTTCTTTTTTTTTTTTTTTTTTTTTTTTAATACACACACAAGCTTCAGTTCAAGGAACCTTCACAAGCAGTTAGCTTGACCATATAGCTGTTTGCAGTTCATTTCCTCAGACCCCAAACAGTGTAGTTTTCTCTCTGGTAATGTTTCTTTGAGACAGTTCAGAGGTTGTTCTTTCTGCAAACAAGATGGCAGCAGAACGAAGATTAATCTCATGTTGAGAGAGGGTGAAACTTGTGATGAGCTGAAGGACCCAACAACGACCATGTAAATGTGACAAAGGGGATATTAACATCTTGCACACGCGTAAAATCCCATCACCAACTTCTGGAAGAAGGCCACATAGCATGCACTCTTATGGAAAGAATGAAGGAAGTAAGGAAACTGGGTGAACGATATTGAATGATATGGACTGGATGACATGGGAAATGACAGAATGAAGCGCCAACTGGCAGCTCTTCAGTCGGCGTTACCTAGGTAGGCAGGCAGCCTGTTGTGTAAACGAGTGTTTATTGTAAAGCGCTTTGAGCTTGGTCTCTAGCCAAGAATAGGCGCTTTATAAGTATTCATCATGATAATAATAATTAATTCTTCCCATTGCGTTGATGGTGGGCATTAGGAATTTTTCTTTAGCATTTAGGGTATTCTTAAATCCAAGATGCAAATCAAACACAAGACAGAGTGCTATGTAATATTTGATTAATACATTATGCAAAACAGACAAGTTAGGTGTTGGTGTGACAAATTGCTTTATCAGCTGTTACAAACAATAGACATGAAAATACATAAAGCAGTGCTCACTAGACTGCAGCCAGCATAAGAATGACAATGCATAAAAAAAAGAAACAGGGACATAGCTTTTTTTTAACAGCAGAAATTGACATGTAATAGCTATGAAAAATCTGAACATTTTAAAAGTAAATGCAATAGAATTTTAAATCGTACATAGATTGTAGTTTTGGTCATTTTGTGTTAGTGTTGAGAGTTTAGTTCACTGGCAGAATGTTATGAGATGACTAATCTGTTGATAGTGTGTGCACATTAAAGTTCTTTGGGATGGTGTTCACTGGATTTCATGGTGAGCTGGTAATGATTTGGACAGAAAAGAGTGCGACACTCTGGCCGAGAAGCTGATGGCAGCCGGGATACAGGCAGTGTCCTATCACGCAGGGCTGAGCGACAACAGCCGCATCAACGTACAGGAGCAGTGGCTGAATGGAGACAACTGTAAGGTAATGACCCACCCCATTGTTAGTCATTGTGGTTCCAGCAGACCGAAACACCTGCTGTGACAGAGGACAGGTTATGATGTGTGCCATAGATGGATATCACATGTCTCAAATTACAGCCACAGGCCAGTGTTGGCTAGTACGTCTTTAACTCTCCTTCTACCGTCGGCGGGTAGAACCGCCGACGATCTCTGCTATACACAGGAACCATGGGCGGGCATAACCTCCAAGGCCTGCAGCCATACCGGTCTCTCCCTACCATCCCTTCTTTTGCGACTTACATCACACTTTCCATTTATATACGCATGCGCAGTCGATTCCGGATGGACTGGCTTTGCAGATGGTGGATTGTTGTGGTTTGAACCGAAGAAAAAATCATATTTTTTAAGCAATTTTTGCAATGGAACCGAACAAAAACTTGTAGCGAGAGCTCCTACAAGACGGAGACAGCAACGTTGAAACTTACAGGGTTTTACTGCTGAAGAAATTAGTGAAAGTAAACTTAAACGCATCGAAAGAGATTGTGAAGTGACAGAATTTTGAATGTTGGTTACGTTGATCTTGTGAGCGATTCTGAGGACGAAGATGCAAGCGATCCATCTGTATGTGTGTATGATTTTGATCATTGGCCAAAAGATTTTGAAATAGACAACATTAGAAAACTCGTATCCAATTTATTTTCATTTCAGACTTCTGTTCATTCATTTCTGCACATGAACACAAAATTGCATGCAAATTCATGCGTTAGTCTTTTTTTTTTTTTTTTTTTTTTAATGAAAGCAAGTGGAGATTTTCACAAACATTAAAGAATTACTTGGTTTCCAACGGGAAGTTAACAGCAGAAAACCTTGGTAGTAGGAGAATTAAAAGTCACTATCATGGGGCTACATCAAAGGGCAGATGGCTTTATTTGCTGTGTGATAGATGTTTCAAATTACTAATCATTGTGTTTTGGAGAGACACTGACAAGTGCCTATGTCTCTGGGCAGTAGGTATTATGTGCAGTTTTATGGGTGTTGGGTATTTCATATGTCATGTTTGATCACTTTTTGCTTTGTGTTGTTTTCGTGTCATCCACAGAATTAATTTCTTTTTTCTATAAAGTTTCATGACTTTCTGAGTTGGATCCATTCTGTTTGGGGCTGATCATGAAGGATCTCATGGCCTTAATGTAGATAAAAACTTGTTTGCAGGACAAAAGGATTTCTGTAGGAAAAGTATGCTGTTGTTGATAAGTAAGTAACAAAAAGGTAGTGTAACCAGTTGGAGTACCCAAGTTAGTAACAAAAAGGTAGTGTAACCAGTTGGAGTACCCAAGTTAGTAAACAAAAGGTAGTGTAACCAGTTGGAGTACCCAAATTCAGTGTTCAGTGTATCAGGCGTTGACATCAAGGAGAGGTTTTTGTGAATTGTTGTTGTTGTTTTTTGTCGTGTTGTTTTACCTGTTTATTTGCACACTACGACCTAATCACACTTACAGCCCTGATATGGCCCTTTGCGGTCGGCTGGGCTATAAGCAACATTATCTTATCTTAAATCACACTTCAGTAGGCAATGATGCATCATAGCATGATATATGTTAGAAATGTTGATATTCTTTTTTTTTTCTCCTGTCACCACTTTCCCTGCACTGTCTGCAGGTGATCTGTGCCACCATAGCCTTTGGCATGGGCATCGACAAGGCAGACGTGCGCTTTGTCATCCACTACTCTCTGCCCAAGTCGGTGGAGGGCTACTACCAGGAGGCGGGGCAGGGCAGGGCGGGATGGCATGATAGCCCACTGCATCCTCTTGTACACCTACAGCGACGTCAAACGCCTCCGCCGCATCATCGACAGTAAGATGAATGTTCCTCTTTCTTTGTCACTCCCAAGGCCTGCCCCTGTAACTCCGAACAGCTTGTTTTTTCCCTGCTCAAAGCTGTACTTTTTTTTTTTTTTTTTTTTTTTTTTTTTTTTAACATCATGCTTTTGACAAAGTGCACTGATGTTTTCCCTGGGAAGAGTGTAAAATGTTACAGATCTTTTAACTATGTGCTTTTTGAAATCCACTGTAATTGAATGATGCACATACCAACTCTCCCCTGTCAATCATTTGATTTTTTTTTTTTTTTTTTTTTTGTTGATTCTAATTTTGGGGGGGGGGGGGGTATATCATGTTGCATGCAGTTTAGGAGTGACACATGTCACTCAAATAAAAAGGTCATGAAAATGTCGAAGACCATTTATTTTTGGTCACCATAATGAAAAGGTATGAACATGTCGAAGACCATTTATTTTTGGTCACCATGATAAAAATGTTATTAAAATGTCGAAGACCATTTATTTTTTATCACCATATAAAACGGTTATGAATTTGTGATAGACCATTTATTTTTTCTTATTTTTGGTCACCATTCATTTTCGGTCACCATAATGAAATGGTTATGATCATGTCATAGACCATTTATTTTTGGTCCCCATTGTTTAATGCTGAATGTAGGGGGTGTGTGCTGTGTGCAGTGGACCAAAATGCTACCTTTGAGTCGAAGCGTGTGCACATGGACAACCTGTTCCGTATGGTGCAGTACTGTGAGAACCTGGCAGACTGTCGTCGCTCTCAGGTTCTCCACTACTTTGGGGAACACCACTTCGACCGAGAGCGCTGCAACATTGTAGCTGGGGCCATCTGCGATAACTGCAGATCCAAGGTGAGGATTGTGAGATTGGTTTGGATAGGAATTTTTCATGTTGCAGAGAATGTAGAAAAGTCTGTGAATTTGAGGCGTTGGAATACATTTCCAACCTGTACGCTGCACATGCATGCATACCCACATACACATACAATCAGTACATACACATGCTATCAGTCATACTTGCATATTATGCACATGCACATACACAGTATTCCCTCATCTTTTTTCTTCAGTCTATTGTCTCAGAGTTTGAATAATCCATTTAAAAACAAAACAAAAAAAAACCCAGGGTCATGCAGGCTCTAGGATTGGTAAGGACGTGTCTTTTTCATGTAAATCAGGTTGTAATCAATTTGGTAAAATTACCCATGAGTACTACAATAGTTTAAGACTGCTGCAAGAAGAAGTGATGTCTTGTACAAAGGTGAATAATACTGTCAGGGCACAGGTAGGTAGAATGGAAAATGAGGTATTGAACTAAATTCTATGAAATTTTCTACAATGGTCATGATTCAGCATCACTCAGATATGTTTTTGCCATGGAAAGATGAGTTGCCAGTTTTGCGATTGCTGTAAGGTATCACGCTGGCATGTATGGATGAGTGGAAATGTCTGGATTTCAGTCCAATGTCCAATGACTACACCACACTTTCCTTCTTTCACTGTCTACTTTTCACAAACTTGAGAGTGCCATTTGCCTCAGAAGAAGTTTAATCACATACTCATCATGTAAATGTTGTTTTTTTTTTTTTCTTAGAATACCTATGTGAATTACCTGGTGGGCTCCATATCACTCAGGACTGACTGATATTAACTTGAGTCTTGATATTTAATTTTACATTTTTTCAGCTTTTCAGATCATTACAATTTTTTTTGTTTGATGTACTAGTGGTGGAATTCATTCTTATCATATTTCTGTCTTTGTTAACATGTAAGCCTATGAAGGATTACTAAATTTGGATCTGATTCTTGGGAATGAAAGGGAGGGGGATGATCAAAATAAAGTGCTGCAGGATTAGTATCATTGCATTTTTTTTATTTCCATGAGCCAGGGGTGGGACTTGAGCTTGCTGACTCCAAGGAAATCAAGTCTTTGTTTTGTTGTTTTGTTTGTTTTTTTCGTTTGCTACTGCTGAAGAAAAAATATCAAATAATCAACAACATATGTGCATGAAAAGCTATTTCATCCTCAAATCAGTACTTATGCAAGTGGTTACTCCAGTTCGGCATTTTGAGAACAGAGAGTTTCAAGAACAGAATAGAGGCAATGAGGTAGGACATTGTTAGGTGTGGGGAAACTTTTTAGGCAGAGAAGCAATATAGTCTTGAAGGTGGGACTGGACAGAGAAAGGTGTGGAAGAAGAGAACCTCATTCCGTTTCGCTTCGCTTATCACCTCTTCTGTTGCCAGGAGAATGTACAAAATGTAGCTATGGAAGATCATTGCGCACTCGGTGAAACACGCATTTTGGCAGAACATAAATAATCATGAAGGAAAGGAAAAAAGAAGTGAAATTTAATGCATTTGCGTGTGTGTATGCCCCAAAACACGCCAGACTGCACAATTTTCAGGTCCAGTTTTCAGACCCCCCCCCCCCCCCCCCTATATTTTCCTCGTTTGTTTTAATTTTTGTTTGTTGTGTTTTTTGTTTGTTTTTTGTTCTGTCCCACCCCTGACTTATGATCAGAGTATCTGGAGAGATGTGTTAAAGTTTTTATGGCTGTTTCTTGTCTTTCATCCTCTCTCTGTCCTAGGATTCATCAGCCTCATCTGAATATATGTTTGTAGTTTTTCACCCATAGTTGAGTGGTCAGGGTGTTTGGATGTTGGGCTGACAGGAGTTAGATTTTTTTCAGCATAGAAACCCTCTCTGTCCACTAGCTACTAGTACCGGTATATGGGGGTGTTTGATTCAGTTCATGGAAGGCTAAGTGGTAAGAAGCAGAGAAATGTGCTGCAACCTAGACATCAAAGAATCTCTTCACATTTCACTGCCCCTTTGACCAGCAGGCCATGGGACTTAATCTGTTAATTAGCAGTGAAACCTCCTGGTAAAGACTCTCCAAAATGGAAGACTGCCTCCTGTTCAGGACACTGAGGCCTCAGGCCAGTAGCACGTCTGGTCTGAAGCTGCCGAGAAAAATTGATTAGAAAACAGAGAGTGGGACAAAAAAAAACCATCCCTTTGATTTTGTTTGCTGACAGATTGGCCTAACGCTTGGCATGTTGGTTGGGAAAAGATTACGTTTAGTACTGCCTGCTCAAAATTTATGTTGCAAAAGCAGCTGAGTGACAGCTATGCTGGAAATTGCTTGAGTTAATCGACAAACAAAGTTTGAACTATTTTGACTGCGAATAAGATGGACCAAAACACCACAATCATGTAAGTATGATTAAAGACACACACAAAACAACAGAAAAATAGAAGCTATCAGACAAGAACAAGACATTCATCACATGAGCTGGCAGAGTCGTGACAGGTCCAGCTCCTTGGGTCCAGCGCTTACATGCACCTCGTCTTCTTTGTTGTTACTGTCACGACTGGACTCAGAAGTAGATGCTGAAGTGTTATGAGTCATCTTGGAGTTCGTCCTCAATGAATGACGGATTTACCTTTCTTGGACTGCTGTCTCTCTTTCTTCCCTAGAATTGCAGCCCACAGTCCTTTTAATCTGAAAGCCCAGTTTTGAAAAGTATCAGGTCTTTGTTTAGAGATTCCACTGAGCTGATGTTCTAATATCAGGGGGGAAAGCCACAGTAATATGGGTAGCACTAACCGATCGTACCCACTTTGACTTGTTCAACAGTGAAAGACTGTGTCAGTATTACTTTTGGCCGTCATCCCTCAGGACATGTTCAAGCTGCGAGACGTCACGGACGACGCCAAGGAAGTGGCGAAGTGCGTTCGTGAGCTGACGTCCAGCCCCGGGACAACTACACCCTGCTGCACTTTGTGGAGATCTTCAAAGGTGCTCTCCCCTGTCTGTGGCTTTGGCCTCAGACGTTGGTGATTTTTTGGTTCTGACATCAGTATGATTCAGTGTCTGTTATAGCAGCACCGATGTTTCAGTTTCATCAAGGAGGTGTCACTGCATGCAGGACTTATCCATGTACGCTTCACTACATTTGCTAAGTTTACAGACCACACTGTGCATGATTATAAACTGATGGATAAGTGAATCAACGACATATTTGTAAATGAAGTGTCTGGTTTCTGAACTTTGTACAACTGCAGGTTTGTGATTGGTTTTTCTCTTTTCCTATAGTCCATAAACTATTGCAGAATTTCTTGTTGTTCCCAGTTCATCAGCAAACTGCATTATAATCAAAGTACTATGTTTGGTTGGTGTTGTGAATTATGCAGATATATTCTGATGAAGTTGTTTTTTATTTTTTTTGTCATCAAGATTCTCACAGAATCACGATGAACAACGATGTAAACAAGAACTGTCTTGTATTGGCAGGTTCCCAGAACACCCGCATCATGGATGCCGGCCACAACCACCTGCCCCTCCATGGCCGGGGAGCAGCCTACAGTCGAAGTGACGCTGAGCGTCTGATGCACAAGCTGGTAATTGAAGGTGTTCTCAAGGAGGAGCTGAAAATCACAGCTGCCGACACAGCTGCTTGCTACGTTCGCCTGGGCCCCAATGCTGCCGGTCTTATGCAGAACAAACTGAAGGTAAGGGGGCTCATGTATTCGTTTGTGTCAATATATCATTGTTACTTGTGTTGCAGGGTTCCCAGTTCTGTTTCTGCTCTACAGACTTGAGCATTTTTTTGATTGGTTCTAATCTGTACAAAAATATTCATTGAAAAGAAAAACATCAGACCATGGAAATCGACGTTGAAACCTGAAGCAACATTATGAAAGTTGTGTCTTGGAAGACCAGTGCTTGCTTGATACAGAAACACCCCCTTCCACCACCCATCCACCCCCCAAGAGGAAGTTTCTGACAGAATGCAAAGTATTCAGTCCTGATTTCAAAACCTTTCAAGGAGTTTTATATGGAAATATCCGTAGGGGGTAATGTCCAGGAAGATGAACAAAAATCAAACGTTTCAAATTTGAAGAGGAGATAATTTCAGAAGACAAGTGGTAGCATTCTTTGAAGTCTGGATTTAGTTGTTGTTGCTGTCAGAACAGAAAAAGCACAAAGGTCAATGAAGTTTCGATCTATCTATCTTTGCTGCTTTCTGTTCAGATTCATTTCGTATACATTTACAGTAAAACAACTGTAATGCCAGTATAGTTATAGTCAGGGGTTCGTACAGGTTGGGAATGGTAAGGAAAAATTGAAGACACTTTTCCAGGTAGGGAAAGTCCAGGAAAAGTGACACTGGGTGGGGCAGTTTGGGAAAAACAACATTTTTGCTCTGGGGATCTTAAATTGGGTGATAACACTCTGCTGGCAGGTGAACAAAACATTTTGAAAAGAATAAAAACAAACAAAAAAAAAAATAAAAAAAAAAAAAAATCACACAAAACACACACAAAAACTATATCAAACTAGGCAACATAATCATCACACACAACCACACAAAAACTAAATCAAACTAGGCAACATATCATCACACACAACCACACAAAAACAAAATCAAACTAGGCAACATATCATCACACACAGCCACACGAAAACTAAATCAAACTAGGCAACATATCATCACACACAACCACACAAAAACTAAATCAAACTAGGCAACATATCATCACACACAGCCACACGAAAACAAAATCAAACTAGGCAACACTTCATCACACACAGCCACACGAAAACAAAATCAAACTAGGCAACACTTCATCACACAGAACCACACAAAAACAAAATCAAACTAGGCAACATATCATCACACACAACCACACAAAACTAAATCAAACTAGGCAACATATCATCACACACAGCCACACGAAAACTAAATCAAACTAGGCAACACTTCATCACACACAGCCACACACAAAACTAAATCAAACTAGGCAACATATCATCACACACACAGCCACACGAAAACAAAATCAAACTAGGCAACACTTCATCACACACAGCCACACAAAAACAAAATCAACTAGGCAACACTTCATCACACACAGCCACACACAAAAACTAAATCAAACTAGGCAACACTTCATCACACACAGCCACACAAAAACAAAATCAAACTAGGCAACATATCATCACACACAACCACACAAAAACTAAATCAAACTAGGCAACATATCATCACACACAACCACACAAAAACTAAATCAAACTAGGCAACATATCATCACACACAGCCACACAAAAACTAAATCAAACTAGGCAACATATCATCACACACAGCCACACAAAAACAAAATCAAACTAGGCAACACTTCATCACACAGAACCACACAAAACAAAATCAAACTAGGCACACATATCATCACACACAACCACACAAAAACTAAATCAAACTAGGCAACATATCATCACACACAGCCACACAAAAACTAAATCAAACTAGGCAACACTTCATCACACACACAGCCACACAAAAACTAAATCAAACTAGGCAACACTTCATCACACACCACAGCCACACAAAAACTAAATCAAACTAGGCAACACTTCATCACACACAACCACACGAAAAACTAAATCAAACTAGGCAACACTTCATCACACACAGCCACACAAAAACTAAATCAAACTAGGCAACACTTCATCACACACAGCCACACAAAAACTAAATCAAACTAGGCAACACTTCATCACACAGAACCACACAAAAACAAAATCAAACTAGGCACACTTCATCACACAGAACCACACAAAAACTAAATCAAACTAGGCAACATATCATCACACACAGCCACCACGAAAACAAAATCAAACTAGGCAACACTTCATCACACACAGCCACACAAAAACTAAATCAAACTAGGCAACACTTCATCACACAGAACCACACAAAAAAACAAAATCAAACTAGGCAACACTTCATCACACAGAACCACACAAAAACTAAATCAAACTAGGCAACATATCATCACACACAACCACACGAAAACAAAATCAAACTAGGCAACATATCATCACACACAACCACACAAAAACAAAATCAAACTAGGCAACACTTCATCACACACAGCCCACACAAAAACTAAATCAAACTAGGCAACATATCATCACACACAACCACACAAAAACAAAATCAAACTAGGCAACACTTCATCACACAGCCACACGAAAACTAAATCAAACTAGGCAACACTTCATCACACACAGCCACACGAAAACAAAATCAAACTAGGCAACACTTCATCACACACAGCCACACGAAAACAAAATCAAACTAGGCAACACTTCATCACACACACACCACACAAAAACTAAATCAAACTAGGCAACACTTTATCACACACAGCCACACAAAAACTAAATCAACTACTAGCAACATATCATCACACACACAGCCCACGAAAACAAAATCAAACTAGGCAACACTTCATCACACACAGCCACACAAAAACAAAATCAAACTAGGCAACACTTCATCACACACAGCCACACACAAAAAACTAAATCAAACTAGGGCAACACTTCATCACACACAACCACACGAAAACTAAATCAAACTAGGCAACACTTCATCACACACACCCACACAAAAACTAAATCAAACTAGGCAACACTTCATCACACACAGCCACACACGAAAACTAAATCAAACTAGGCAACACTTCATCACACACAGCCACACAAAAACAAAAATCAACTAGGCAACACTTCATCACACACAGCCACACAAAAAACAAATCAAACTAGGCAACACTTCATCACACACAGCCACACAAAAACTAAATCAAACTAGCAACACTTCATCACACACAGCCACACAAAAACAAAATCAAACTAGGCAACACTTCATCACACACAGCCACACAAAAACAAAAATCAAACTAGGGCAACACTTCATCACACACAGCCACACAAAAACAAAATCAAACTAGGCAACACTTCATCACACACAGCCACACAAAAACAAAATCAAACTAGGCAACACTTCATCACACACAGCCACACAAAACAAAATCAAACTAGGCAACACTTCATCACACACAGCCACACGAAAACAAAATCAAACTAGGCAACACTTCATCACACACAGCCACACGAAAACTAAATCAAACTAGGCAACACTTCATCACACACAGCCACACGAAAACTAAATCAAACTAGGCAACACTTCATCACACACAGCCACACGAAAACTAAATCAAACTAGGCAACACTTCATCACACACAGCCACACGAAAACTAAATCAAACTAGGCAACACTTCATCACACACAGCCACACAAAAACTAAATCAAACTAGGCAACACTTCATCACACACAGCCACAAAAACAAAATCAAACTAGGCAACACTTCATCACACACAGCCACACAAAACAAAATCAAACTAGGCAACACTTCATCACACACAGCCACACAAAAACAAAATCAAACTAGGCAACACTTCATCACACAGAACCACACAAAAACTAAATCAAACTAGGCAACACTTCATCACACACAACCACACAAAACTAAATCAAACTAGGCAACACTTCATCACACACCAGCCCACACGAAACTAAATCAAACTAGGCAACACTTCATCACACAGAACCACACAAAAACAAAATCAAACTAGGCAACACTTCATCACACACAGCCACACAAAAACAAAATCAAACTAGGCAACACTTCGTCACACACAACCACACAAAAACTAAATCAAACTAGGCAACACTTCATCGCACAGCCACACAAAAACAAAATCAAACTAGGCAACACTTCATCACACAGAACCACACAAAAACTAAATCAAACTAGGCAACACTTCATCACACACAACCACACAAAAACTAAATCAAACTAGGCAACACTTCATCGCACAGCCACACACAAAAACTAAATCAAACTAGGCAACACCTTCATCACACACAGCCACACAAAAACTAAATCAAACTAGGCAACACTTCATCACACACAACCACACAAAAACTAAATCAAACTAGGCAACACTTCATCACACAGAACCACACAAAAACTAAATCAAACTAGGCAACACTTCATCGCACAGCCACACAAAAACTAAATCAAACTAGGCAACACTTCATCACACAGAACCACCACAAAAACAAAATCAAACTAGGCAACACTTCATCACACACAGCCACACAAAAACAAAATCAAACTAGGCAACACTTCATCACACACAGCCACACAAAAACAAAATCAAACTAGGCAACACTTCATCACACACACAGCCCACACGAAAACTAAATCAAACTAGGCAACACTTCATCACACACAGCCCACACAAAAACTAAATCAAACTAGGCAACACTTCATCACACACAGCCACACGAAAACT
The DNA here is from genome assembly GCA_016801955.1 of Conus betulinus. Taxonomy (NCBI): domain Eukaryota; kingdom Metazoa; phylum Mollusca; class Gastropoda; order Neogastropoda; family Conidae; genus Conus; species Conus betulinus. Next base: position 97,899 of record JADBJO010004496.1, read on the forward strand.
AAATCAAACTAGGCAACACTTCATCACACACAGCCACACGAAAACTAAATCAAACTAGGCAACACTTCATCACACACAGCCACAAAAAACTAAATCAAACTAGGCAACACTTCATCACACACAGCCACACAAAAAACTAAATCAAACTAGGCAACACTTCATCACACACAGCCACACAAAAAGAAAGTTAAACTAGGCAACACTTCATCACACACAGCCACACAAAAACAAAATCAAACTAGGCAACACTTCATCACACACAGCCACACAAAAACTAAATCAAACTAGGCAACACTTCATCACACAGAACCACACAAAACTAAATCAAACTAGGCAACACTTCATCACACACAACCACACAAAAACTAAATCAAACTAGGCAACACTTCATCACACACAGCCACACGAAAACAAAATCAAACTAGGCAACACTTCATCACACAGAACCACACAAAAACAAAATCAAACTAGGCAACACTTCATCACACACAGCCACACAAAAACAAAATCAAACTAGGCAACACTTCATCACACACAACCACACAAAACTAAATCAAACTAGGCAACACTTCATCGCACAGCCACACAAAAACAAAATCAAACTAGGCAACACTTCATCACACAGAACCACACAAAAACTAAATCAAACTAGGCAACACTTCATCACACACAACCACACAAAAAACTAAATCAAACTAGGCAACACTTCATCGCACAGCCACACACAAAAACTAAATCAAACTAGGCAACACTTCATCACACACAGCCACACAAAAACTAAATCAAACTAGGCAACACTTCATCACACACAACCACACAAAAACTAAATCAAACTAGGCAACACTTCATCACACAGAACCACACAAAAACTAAATCAAACTAGGCAACACTTCATCGCACAGCCACACAAAAACTAAATCAAACTAGGCAACACTTCATCACACAGAACCACACAAAAACAAAATCAAACTAGGCAACACTTCATCACACACAGCCACACAAAAACTAAATCAAACTAGGCAACACTTCATCACACACAGCCACACAAAAACTAAATCAAACTAGGCAACACTTCATCACACACACAGCACACACAAAAAAAAATCAAACTAGGCAACACTTCATTACACACAGCCACACGAAAACTAAATCAAACTAGGCAACACTTCATCACACACACAGCCACACAAAAACTAAATCAAACTAGGCAACACTTCATCACACACAGCCACACAAAAACTAAATCAAACTAGGCAACACTTCATCACACACAGCCACACAAAAACTAAAATCAAACTAGGCAACACTTCATCACACACAGCCACACAAAAACTAAATCAAACTAGGCAACACTTCATCACACACAGCCACACACAAAACTAAATCAAACTAGGCAACACTTCATCACACACAGAACCACACAAAAACTAAATCAAACTAGGCAACACTTCATCACACACAGCCACACAAAAAGAAAGTTAAACTAGGCAACACTTCATCACACACAGCCACACAAAACAAAATCAAACTAGGCAACACTTCATCACACACAGCCACACAAAAACTAAATCAAACTAGGCAACACTTCATCACACAGCCACACAAAAAGAAAATCAAACTAGGCAACACTTCATCACACAGCCACACAAAAACAAAATCAAACTAGGCACACTTCATCACACACAGCCACACAAAAAACTAAATCAAACTAGGCAACACTTCATCACACAGCCACACAAAAAGAAAATCATCAAACTAGGCAACACTTCATCGCACAGCCACACACAAAAACTAAATCAAACTAGGCAACACTTCATCACACACAGCCACACAAAAAGAAAATCAAACTAGGCAACACTTCATCACACAGCCACACAAAAACAAAATCAAACTAGGCAACACTTCATCGCACACAGCCACACAAAACTAAATCAAACTAGGCAACACTTCATCACACACAGCCACACAAAAACAAAATCAAACTAGGCAACACTTCATCGCACACAGCCACACAAAAAGAAAGTTAAAAACTTCATGCAAGGCTGCACATGACTGTTGGCAGATTGAGATGTCGGTGCAAGGCGGGCGGAAGCGGAGTGAAGCGTGTCGCATCGGACAGGAGCCGCAGACCCACCCGGCAACAGCTGGTAGAGGACTGCTACAAGGAACTGGTCGCCCTGGCCAAGACCATTGGTCAGTGTCTGTCTGTCTGCTTGATGGCTTGACCACTCTTTGTCTACCTGGCTCTGTCTTACTGTGAATGTATAACTTGATTGATACAAGACCATCGGTCAATGTCTGCCTCTCTGTTACCTGGCTGGCTCCCTCTTTGTCTGTCTACCTGGCTGTGTCTTACTGTGAATGTATAACTTGATTGATACAAGACCATCGGTCAATGTCTGCCTCTCTGTTACCTGGCTGGCTCCCTCTTTGTCTGTCTACCTGGCTGTGTCTTACTGTGAATGTATATCTTGATTGATACAAGACCATCAGTCAGTGTCTGTCTTTCTGCATGCTGGCTTGCCCACTCTTTGTCTGTCTGTCTTACTGTGAATGTATAACATGATTGATACAAGACCATCGGCCAGTGTCTGTCTCACTGTTACCTGGCTGGCTCCCTCTTTGTCTGTCTACCTGGCTGTGTCTTACTGTGCATGTAGAACTTGATTGATGTATTTTGAATCAGGGGTGGAGTTGAATACTGGAGTGATCAGAACATTGTGTTCTCAGTCTGAAGGTTGTGGGGTTCAAGCCCCAGCAGTCCCTGCATTTGACTTTTTTTTTTTCCATTTTGCTAGGTCACCACAAAACATGTGCAGAAATTCTACTGGCCAACCCCCTGTTGTGAAAGTAAGCATGCACAAAACCAAATAACACATGCTAATCATCTAACTAGAATTTTTTTTTTTTCTTTTTTTTTTTTTTTTTTGAACTGTAACATTCATGCAACTACTGGGTTAATTTTTTGGAGCGCCAAACAAACTTTTTTTTCTTTTCTGCCTTTTCTTTTTTTTTTTTTTATATTTATTTCATTTTTTTTTAATGGACTTTTTCCTCTGTCCAGCCACGGAACATGGCAGCAAGAACTACGCCCTCATCTTCCCCAACGCCATGCTGTGGCAGCTAGCGGAGAAGACGCCACTGACGGCGGAGGAGATGAAGCGCGACATCGATGGTCTGCCTGAGAGCAAGATCAACAAGTACGGCGCTCACCGCTTCCTGGACGTCACCACCAAGTTCTGTGTCATGCTGTCGTGTGAGTGGACCCGGCCTGTAGTGTGTGAAGGGTTTGCTTTGTTGCTTTGATGCGGTCCTTTTGAATAGTGTTGCATCCTGTGCTTTTTGGAATGGTGTGTTGATCGACAGAGACATTTGTGTGTTTTATTGATGCACATTGTAAGCTTATATGTACAGACATGATGATTACTTACTGCATTTCAAGTTGAATTTGTTACTGTTGTGTGGACTTGCGTTCACAAAGAATTGTTTTGTATATAGGGTTACATTCACACAGAAATGTTTTGTCAATCAGTTCTGTAAACAGAGCATAGTTTTCCTTAATTACACCAAATTACACCAATTGTTCGTAATATGAAATTTTAATTTCATTTTAGATATGGAATTGTCCCACAGTTTTTCTTTTCTTCATTTATGCATTTTCAGTTTGTCTGTGCATGTGTGGGTTTTTTTTTTTCCCCCAGCTATTCAAGAGGATTTGGATGATGACAGTCAGGGGTGTGGAGGAGAACGCGGAGGACTGGGCCTCCCCCTACTTTGAAACTTCCTCCACCAGCTCCAGGGGCAGGCAGAAGAAGCCGTACGGTCGCCAGAGGGTGAGCACAGCGCTGTGCATTCACACAGGGCCTTCTTCCTAAGGCAGATGTTCTCTGGATTTACATAGGGCTTTCTGCTTCCCCAGATACACATTCTCTGGATTCACACAGGGCCTTCTTCCTAAGGCACATGTTCTCCGGATTTACATAGGGCTTTCTGCTTCCCCAGGTATGCATTCTCAGGATTCACACAGAGCCTTCTTCCTAAGGCAGGTGTTCTCGGGACTTACATAGGGTTTTTCTGCTTCCCCAGGTGCATTCTCTGCATTCACACAGGGCCTTCTTCCTAAGGCAGATGTTCTCTCGGGACTTACATAGGGCTTTCTGCTCCCCAGGTATGCATTCTCTGCATTCACACGGGGCCTTCTGCTTCCCAAGATGGCATTGTTTAGATCCACATGGAGCCTTCTACTTTCCCCGATAGATGTTCTCTAGATTCACATGCAGCCCTCCTTTCCCCAGATGGAGGTTCTGTGGATTGACACAAGAATCTTCCTCAGCTGGACGATCTGTGGATTCATAAAGAACCTTCCTCCCCAGGTGGATGTTCTTTGGATTGATAGGAAACCTTGTTGAGTTAGTTCCACTATCAACATTTTCTTCATCAGAATATGACTGCATGTGTCTGCTTTTTACATATAGCACTTATCAGTGATCATTGGAAACAACCTGTCAATAAGTCAAGTGCACAATCATTCCATTCATCCTGAACAGTTCATTTTGTTTAAAGAAAGAAAGAAAGGACAAAAAAGAAATGAAGAAAAACGCATCACAGCAACTCTTATATATGAAAATTAAGCTCATCAAAATCTGTGCATTATTTCAAGTTTTTGTGTTATCCGAACACATTCATGATTTTGTGGAAAAGTTGTTGAGTATAAAGACACACATTGACCAGATAACGTAGAATTCATTACACTTGAAATGGAGCAGACCTGCAGTCTGTTCCACTCAACATGAATATTTATGGTACATGTTGTTGTCCAAGATTGATCCTGTTCTGAAGCTGGCATGTGATCTTGAATGTGTACTGGTATAATGAACGGTTAGTTCCAAGGGTGCATAAAGGTGATGCGTCTGGTTTCAGGGTGGAAGGTCACATGGCGGGAAGAGAAGAAGAGGAGGTTCCAAAAAAAGAGGGAACAGGTAGTCTGTGTTGTGTGGACCTCTCTGTTTGTGCTGGTGTGTACATTTTCTTGTTTCTTGTTTCCAGTTTCTCCGTGTATGTTGATGCGTGCCTTGCTTGCTGTATTGTTGGTCACCATTTTTTTCTAAGTACACAATAACCAAATGGAAGCCTTCAACCTACTTGCCGTAGCTATGTCAATAAAAAAAAAAAGTTGAAGGGAGTTAAGTCTTCCTATATGTAGAGGATGCAAGTCTTCAGAAATTGACTAGAAATCAGAACAGGAAAATTGTGATGTAATGATCTCAGTATTGACACGATAGTGTTTTTGTAATGTTCCAGATTAACTTGACTTACTTGGTTACTTCCTGGTTCCTTCATATCCAGGCAAAAGTGGCACTCTGTTTTTAACATTTATGACTTATTTGGTACAGTGTGGTTGAAAACAGATTCATACAAACAATACCAAAAGAAAAAAAAAAAGTTAGCAGAGCTGTCAACCTTCTTGCATTCTGGAATTACTCCATTTTGAAAAGTACTGTCAGACAAAATCCAAACAGCCCCTCCTTATCTCCAACCCCCACCCCCCACGCCCCATCCTTAGCCCCGTTCATATCATGATTCCTGAATGCTGACTCCAGAAGGTTGACTACTGTGAATTCATTGGGGTTTTTTTTTCAGTCATTGATTTATTGGTGCAAAATCTTTAACTGTATGGTTTTGATTATCAGAAACAGCCAAAAAGAAAAAAAAAAAAGAAGGTTCAGAGTAACTCTTAGTTTTTGAACAAAATGTGAAATGGACCAGTCAATTTCCAATAAATATGTCTTCTTCAGACATAAACTGACAGCAGCATCACCCAAATCACAAGCTGTGTAGTTTAATGGAAGTTGCAGAAAGTTTTGGAGTGACTTTCTGTCAAGCCATAGGTCCATCTATATGATTTCTGAAACTGATTGACTGAATGGTTAAAAGGGACACACACACACACACACACACACACACACACACACACACACACACACACACACACACACACACACACACACAGATTAATACTTTGGGTTGAAACGAAATAGATCTCTTCTGATAAATCAGCAAAATCCATGTGGAAGACTGCTGAAAATATCTGCATGAACTTGGCAATGACTGCTTCAAACACAAACTTTGGTGTTATGAGAAAAAAAAAAATTCTAGCTCAGAAACTACAAAAGATATAAAAATGAAAATATATATGATTTTTGAAGGAAATTGATGGAGATTTTGAATCTGGGCTTCTTTTGTTTTGATTTTGATCATAAAAAAAAAATATTTAGGCATTTAGATTTGGATAGATTTTTTTGCACGATCAAAAACATATGTATTTACCACTACAGCTTCACATCAAAAAAGAACACAGAGCAAAAAAGTTGAAAATAAAGTTGATATTGTCACACTACACCTGTAAATGAAAGTAGAACAGTCTAGAAGTCTATCAAGACGCTCACACCTCATGCAGACAGGTCAGTCCGTCCACGACCCCCCCCCCCCCCCCACCACGCCCCCTTGCTGGACTTCAACCCTCTCTTCACTCCTCCTCTTCCCCTACCGTTCCTGCTGCCCGTGTCACGCTGCGAGCAGGCCGCGCTCCCCTCTCGCGCTGACTACACGTCGCTGGCCACTCGCACACAGTGCAGAGTACACACTAGGCTGGCTCGTTCGACGCTGGTAACCCAGTCAGCTGAACACACTCTTGCGATCGCACAGCACGACTCAATAACTGACGAATATGGTCGGCAATTCCATCACTATCATCATCTCACCTTCATGCTCGAGTGAGTCGTTGAATAAAAGATTATTATCTTTGTCAAAAAAGATTAGCAGAGCTTGCTCAGCTGTGTAAGTACGCTGATTTGGTCGCTACACTCGTCGAAGGTTGCGCCGCCATCTTTGCAAGCGAGACAAAGCGCTGGCTGGTCATCCAGTCAGTGATGAGGAAAAATGGTCTTTCCCCTCACGTGTGGTCATTTGCATATCATTTTAATGCTGCAGACATATAAGGCTTACTACGCACACTCTATTTCAGCCTTTGATAGGAATAGTAACGAATGAAATTCAAGAAAATGCATGACTGTGCCCTCAAGAGAGAATCCAAAGTTGTGGTCTTTCCCACTGTCAACAGGACTTTTCCCTGTGGTCAGTGGGTCTTTCCTCACCGTCACTGGACCTTTCTCCAGGGTCAGCCTAGTTAAGGCAAAAGAAGAAAAAGAAAACACCCGAAGGTGCTGGGGAGGATCCAGAGAAGCAGTCTTCACCTGCCTTTAGAGCAGTCCTATACCACCCTTGGAGGCCTGCGCTGTGTTTGACGATGGGTACAGGCATGCACAGGACACTCCATTAAGATATCAAGGGACATAACTGCTCCTGAACAGAGGTAAATCAGACTACAGGATGCAACTCATAACAGCCTTAAAGTAGCATCCCCATGGGGATGTATATCACTGTAGCATCCCCATGGGGATGTATATCACTGTAGCATCCCCATGGGGATGTATATCACCATCATCAACATTGCTAAGTTTGAGGGGGCTCTATGACAACTTATACCAGTACAAAAACAAGAGAACCAGTTGTTGTTGTACCCTGGCTAAAAAAGACTCTAGGGATCATCCAAACAGCCGAAGTACTTGAACAGTATGGTACAAATGCATCAGCTGGGGATGAGAACATTACGTGTGTGACGTTTTTGATTACCCCGCCAAATGGGCAGCCACACTCCGCCTTCAGGGGAAAAGAGAACCAGTGAAATGCAAGAAAGGTCGGCCCATATCCCATCCACTCACTCGCGCTCCCTCTGCCTTCATCAAAAACACAAACAAATTCTCATTTTTTTTTTTCCATACAGATCTGATCCTGATTAAATCAAAGTAAGTTCAAATTTCAAAATATAAGCATCGACAATTTTTCAAAGCTTAGTGTGAATATAATCTGACGGTTCTTGCTGGAATAATGTTGAAGGTTACAGACAGCATCAGCGAATTCATTCGCAAGTTAAAAGCCTTTCAAGTGCAATCATGCATAAGGGCATAATCACCGATGACCAAACAATAGACACCAACTTGCTTCAAGCACGCGGGTCAAGGGAGGTAAATTAGAAGTTCAGGATGGATCCAGATGCATGTAGTGAGCTTGACATCTTGTTGGCCTGAATCTGTTAAAGACAAGTTGTTCCCAAACTAAAGCCTGCATGCAGCTGTACGCAGAGACACAAATGGGGAAGAGTCCTCAATCCTGAAAATTAGTAGTGGTCATGCGAACAATCCTGAAACTGAACTGTAGCCAACTTAACAATCCTGAAAATCATGAGATCCTGAAATGATTTTCTAGCACCTGTTTATTATTGTATGCTTTTCAAAGCGTAAACTAATGAGTCCCAATGCATAGATAAATTTACTGTTAAACCCCCCCCCCCCCCCCCCCCCCCATTACAATTTTTAACCTACTGTTAGTATTCAATGATTTGAAAACAACTGGTTAGCCCAGTGTGGAAGTTTTGACAGGATTTATGAGCACATTTTGTGCAAATTTTGGATAAGAGATTGCAGCAGTTGAGTATCAAGAATAACAAAGTTGCAGACATAATGCTAAATGCCCCTGAAAAAAAAGAAGAAAAAACTACATTAATGCACTAGACAATCATTCCATCATCATCATTTTTGTTCCTCAGGATCTTTTTTTTTGTTTGTTTTTCATTTGAAATGGAAAAACACTCTCTCTCTCTCTCTCTCTCTCTCTCTCTCTCTCTCTCCTCTCTCTCTCTGTTTTTAACTTCCATTCTCTCATCTCCTCCACTAATTTATTTTTTTCTTTTTGTCTTTTCTTGTTTCATTTCCATTCAGTCAGTCAGACTTAATCCCTTTGGAATCTTTTTGTTTTTTTTTTCCCCAGTTCTGTTCGAAGAGGTAGGGGAGGAGGAGGAGGAGGGGACAGAGAGGTGGGAGCCAGAGTGCCCAGACTGCGAGGGGAGGAGGAGGGGAGAGGAGGAGGAGGGCCCACCAAGGGAGGAGGGTCCACGTTCGCTGCAGGGAGAAAACCCAAAGTGCCTGTGACCAAATCGACTCTCGGCATGATGCCAGACCCTCGCGCCCGATCCTACCCTGGCTTCCATTGGCTCCTACATGGGATGATGGTGTCTGTATGTGTCGTCAGTGTGTACTATATATACATACATATATATATAGATATATATATATATATGATATGTTTTGGGGTGGGGGGTGGAAAAGACTTGAAAATGAGATGTTGTGATTTTAAGTGTAATGTGAGTAGTAAACGTTTCCTTAGCTGTATGAAACTTCCTACTTGCTGCAAAAATGTTGGAGTGTATTTGTGTGTTTGTGTGTGTGTGCACATGTGTCCTTTTATAGTGAAGAAGAAAAAAAGGTGAACTGATGAATGTATTCTTTGCCCTTGTGAATTATTCGGACGTTGTTTACAAAAAGAATAAGGCATTTGTTTTGACAGACTAGAATGAGAAAAAGTTGTAAAATTAAATAAAAGATGGATACATGTGGGACAGTGCAGGTACTGCAGAAAAACAAAAAGAAAAAAGAAAACAGGGGGGAAAAAAAAAAAACAGTATAGTGAAGTGGAAGGGATTCAGTGATGACTGCCCCACAGCTGTAGACAGGAGAGCTGAGCTAGACTGCTGGGGCAGTCAGGACTCTCCACAGCCATTTCATCTCAGCCCCATAAACACTTGAGTGGTGTTTGACACCGTCTGGTCCTTCCTGCTGTCAAGGACTTCCTAGGGTCTGCCTTTGGAACACCTAACTTCCACTGTACCCTATGAAAATGGTCTAGGATGGGTGAATTTTTGCTGTTCTTTGGAGCTGTGCGTCTAGGAATTTCCTCAGTTCTGCCACTGGAACACCTGTTTTTCACTGCACCATGTATGGTTGGTCTTGGATAGGGAGTCTTTGCCATGTACACGCCTGGACTAGGAGAGCTCACAGGGCGTAATGGCTCCGTGGAGAGGGTTTTTTGTCTGCCAGCATATGTGTTCAGATGCTGCCTGACAGAGATACATGTTTTAGTTCCTGAAGCACAATAATTGAATTACAATGACAAACATTTTGAAAATACTTTTTTTATCTCTTCTTCTTCCGCATACGCAGGCTGATACTCCTGCGGACACTTTTTCTGTGTAGACAGGGAAGGATTAATCCCATCTACGCAACAGAGGGAGTGGAGTTTTGTGTGTGTAACCGTTTTTTGTCCCGCCATTAAGGCAGCCATGCTCCAACTTCAGGGAAGAATTATTTTTAGAGATGCCAGTCCAAGTTTTAGAGTATACAGAGTGATTTAATGTAACATATACCGCACTTCACCTGTGAAAAACACAAAGCATAGTTATTATGAACCAAGAATCCATTACTGAAGAGTTGATCTCATTACGCAAAAGAGAAATGTACATGCATGTTTGCACAGCCTGGTAGGTGGTGAGCGTTACTTAAGTTCTTACATTGATGTCATGCGTCAAGATGGAGCATAGATATGATTTCCAGCGATAATTGAATTCCAACTACAGAAAAGCCTCAGATCCTGGATAGAAGATGAGACTGTGCAGAATGAGTGATGTAACTGAAAATGTGTTCAATACTTTACACTTTAGTATATTACAGTGTCTTTATTTGATAATTATTATAAAACTGCCCCATCATAACACAAAAGACAATGCATTTTTGCGCGCATATACATGGACAGATGCAAACAGGTATACACCTACACACGTGCGCACACATACACACACACACACACACACACACACACACACACACACACACACACACACAATCAGCACCACTATCACATCAACTTGGTGTAAAGCTATTTGCACTGGAGAAGGCAAACAAGGCGTTTAGCTTTGCTTTGATTGGAGATAAATCCCCTTTGCTTTTGTGAAGGTGAATATCTAATGTCTGTAGCGAGATAAATTGATGCTCAGTTGGAAATTTCATCCTTGTGGAGAAGTAATCTTCAGACACCCCACTCAGCTCAACACCCCTGATACTTGTGTGGTGTTTTTAAATGAATGTATTTATCACCATGTAGGTCATATCACTTGTTGGTAGTTTAGTGGACGTTTTTATACAGAATATTGCAATGATTATATGATTCTTAAACATGAATCGGACAGTCTGTGTTTGTGTAAATGAGTTGATCTGATCTTCTGGCTTGTGCCTCTGTTCATATGTTGTTGATTTTAAGGCTTATTCTCAGCAAGTCTGGTACTTTGATTGTGTTTTTAAGTCAGTTTGCATTGTTAGTCAGTATTTACAATGTACAGTAATACAGTGTTGGAAAATAAGTTTCAATGGATTTGTGTTGTTACAAAATAAAGATATGTTAAAATGTCAAAATAATTTTGTTTGTTCGTTCAAGCCATCAGCTCCCACTGGAGCAAAGGCCATCAACAACAATCCACCAGCGCGCCCTGTCCTGGGCTGCCCTGTCCAATTCTCTCCACATGTATCCCGCTCTCTTCCTCTCTGCATTCAAGTCTCTCCTCCATGAATTCCTAGGTCTTCCCCTTCTCCTCTGTCCCTGTGGGTTCCAGCGCAGAGCATGCCGCGTAATGTCGTCGATGGGCTTCCTCAGTGTGTGGCCTATCCAATGCCATTTCCTTTTTTTCACCTCTTTCGATCTCGGCATGGAGTTGATGTGTCCATTTCCACAGTTCCACATTCCTGATGGTGTCTGGCCACTGGATCTGAAGTATCTGTCAGAGGCAGCTGTTAATGAATGTCTGTATTTTCTTCGGAGATGGTCTTTGTTGTTCTCCACGTCTCGGCACCATACAAAAATAATTTGAGTTTGGCTTTTTTCTCTAAGACTTCTTCAAGATCGAAATTGTTAAGATTGTCTGTAGTTAAATGTGTGGATGTCTGGTGTATGAGTGGCAAGGCCGTATCAATCACTTCTTTTATTATATGTTAGTAGGAAAAAAACACTAGGGCGAGCTGGTCAGAACAAGGACGTCAGAGAAGAACACCCACTCCCCCACCCATCCTGTCATACCAGTGCTCTGGTCCTGTTCACATAACTCTTCATGAGGACCAGGCTGTATCCAGGTCATGACTCCAAGATGCCCGTCCGCTGTCGGACAGAGTCAGGAACCTGCACCTTCCTGAAAGGTCAGGTGCCTCCAGGCCATGACATGGCATTGTGATGGATGTCTCGCCCACATGGCTATGAGACAGTTAATTAGGGAAATGTAAGCCCTATGAAGGTCACCTTTGTCCCCTTTCACCCAGATCCAGCTGGAACTCTGCTCAGATGCGTCTGCCATGTCTTTTGGGCTCTGGTCCTCTTCCTATCAGAAGTTAAAGAGCGGTTTCACAAGGTCATAAGTAGAAGAGCCTGCACATCCCCTCGCTCCAACTTTGATAGCATGGGCATTGGCTTGGGATGCCAGATTCCTTCATGGTGTTGATGAGACGGGTATGCTTTTCAAATTTGTAGATGTATTTGTAAGCATCCTCCATTATAACCATCACACAATCAGTTCTATCGGAGTTTTGTTTTGATGAACTTGAGAGGAGTAATGACCAGTCTCATGCACCCTTCCTGATGATGTCCAGATGGTTTTCCCAGTCTTGAAAGTCTGCTGTGCATACCTAGTCATCCACTCCAGCTAATAAACCTCTCTCCCATGCTTTTTGATGTAACAACTATTAGCACTAATATGAGCATTATGAATATGAAAAATCAGTCGTGCTGTTAGGTAATAACTATACCCTTACAGTCTTTAACCCTTTCCTGCCTGCCAGCTTACTGAGGCCAGTCGTCCTGCCTGCTGTTCACTGTAATGGCTGGTTGCCTGGACACAGTAAGCTGTGGTATGGGTACTTAACTGGCTGTATGTATCTGACTTTGTACGTATTGAATAGAAGCACATTGTCTAAAACACTATTATGTTTTGAAAATACCTTTCATGGTCATCAAAGGATTTTGTCCTGCTCTCATTTGACAAGTCAAACTTTGTAAGGACAGAAAACAGCTATCTGAAAGCAATCAAATAAACAAATGAAAATGGCACACTGACCCACAACCATCTCAAACCAACGAGAGACAGAACACCAAGTATCAAGTGAACAAGTGTTTTCAAATGTTAATAAAAGAGAACAGAGTGAGTTAAAATCATGGCTCAATTGTCACATTTGGCAATCTCTGCAGGTGTCAATAAGTGTCGCCAACAGCAGCTTACTATGCTGTTGTAAGACATTATTATATTTTAATGAATACTTATATAGCGCCTTTTCTGGGCTAGAGACCAAGCTCTAAGCGCTTTACAATCCACACTCGTTTACACAACAGGGTGCCTACCTGGGTAGTGCCGACTGAAGAGCTGCCAGCTGGTGCTTCATGCAGTCATTTCCCATGTCATCCAGTCAATATTGTTCACCCAATTTCTTACTTCCTTCATTCTGTCAATTTCTTACGCAGGTTGCATGCTATGTGTAACGTGTCATCCATACCAATGGCCAAACTGGCCTTCTCTTCCGAAAGTTGGTGACGGGATTTTACGTGTGTGCAAGATGTAACGCATGCGTCCATACACAGAACCTCGGTTTATAGTCTCATTCGAAGGACTGTATGGGAAATGGAGTCCGAACCAATGTGAACTCCGAGGGAAAAATCCCCCTGTACCGAAACAGCCCAGCGGAGGTTCGAACGCGCAACCCAGGATCACCAAGATTACGTGTCCCGGCGCTCTACCAACTGAGTTATTCTGGCCCCATTGCCGATGCCAGTCAAAATGTTGGGGAAAAAAAAAGCGCATGGTGGGAGTGGGAACAGTTTGAAAGGAAAATGGAGGAAGACTGTATGTCCAGACAGGAGTAAGTTGATACAGTAATGCAACGATTTGCTGGATGGGAGCACAGAGGACTGAAGGAGAAGGGGGTAAGAATCGTTGAGAGGTGGAGATAACGGAAAAACAAGATTAAATATGAGGCCAAATGAAAAGAAATCAGCTTTCATTAACACACCTCTGGAGCTGCAATACTCTGGGTGCCTTTGCAGCACATCAGAAAAGGGGTGAATAGAAACATCATGACAAAGAAAATATATAGTTCTGACAGGTGTAAATAACGCTTCCGCTGACTCGGGAGGAATGGGGGGGCAGTATAGAGAAATGAAATAGTAAACAAAAATATATATGTATACCATACATGCATACCCAGTTCCTACATACGCACACATGTGTATAAATACACAAAAAAAGGGGGGGGGGGGGGGGGGGCAGCAAATTTTTTTTTTTTTTTGAGGGCAGCAAACTTTTCTTCTTTTTTTTTTTAAGTTAAAATATCTGTCTAGGAGAGTGAGAGGAATCTTGTGGACTGTCAAACCAACCAAAGGACGCCAGGTAACGCATCAACTTGGCGGAGGAAATGAATCATGTGTGCACGTGTCTTTTCAACACATATTCTTCAACACTGGATATGATCTTTTCTTCCTCTTTTATACAACTCCAGTGGCATTCCCCTACATGGCTCATTTTGGCTTCCATGTCTGTCCTGTTGACGCCCCAGAGCCGGCAACCCATGGGAAGAGCAAGTTGTCATGAAGCACTGCACTAAGCTGAGTACCTTGGTGGTGCTCAGTGGCACCCGTTCTGATCCAGCAATGCAGGACACATACTGTGCCCTCTTTGGATGACAATAATTGTTTAGTTGCTGAGTCAGTGTGAGCGAGTGCCCCTCTCTGTAACAGCGTCTGTTACTGGTGATCTTCACACGAAGGGCGCAGAAGCGGAGAGGACATCGAAACTGAGGTCACCGTAACAGCAGGGCATGAACGGTCACAGAATTTGGGACTTTAAAAAATGCTGATGAATTAGGATCATAAAAAATAATACTTTGAAGCTCCATTTTGGGTCCGAGACTCCCATAAAGGGCTGTACTCTACGCTAACTTTCATCACATATCCCAGTGTCAACCAGGCCCAGGAGATGCGGACATCTGTAGTGTTAGTCAGGAAATTTGAGCAATGCTGGGATGTATCCATTAAATGGATGAAACTTTGCCCTGCAGTTTCAGTCTTCCCAAACGGTGCCCACAGCAAACTCAACGCTGAGTAGGAGCTGATCAAGGGCCGAAAAAATGCACATATGTAAAGGACTCTGATGCGAATCGAACCCATGACCCCCCCAACTGAGAACCCACAATGCAAACCACTGTACCACGGCAGCAGGATTGGTGCGTGTAATCAATCTGGTCAGATCTTGGGAGTAAATTAATGAGCTTCTTCTATAACATAATGTCATTACTAATTGTCGCCCATCCGTGCAGGCCTCGTTATGTGGAAATTTTTTAATTGTGAACAAACTTGGTGGAGAAAATCGTATCCATCCTTGCCTCCCAGCGAGTCCCATTCAACCCTTCATCCCCCTCCTCCCAACCCGTGAGTGCTTTAACAGATTCCTTGTCCACCAGAATTGCCTAGGGGAGGCATGACGCTTCTCATTAGGCAGGTTGATGAGCTTTGATTGATACAGATTTTGCCTTTGTTTTGACAGCGACTGATGATGTATCTGCTTGCCACCCATTCGTTCGTTTGTCCGCATTAAAGCAATGTTGTTAGCCTTGACCTTAAGTCACTTTGACCCTGATTGGATTATTTGAACAAATATTGATCTGGGTCCCTGCAAACCAGTTTGGGGGTAATTTGACCTTGAACTTTGCTGTGTGTAAGTGGCTAAATTTGGGTCACGCTGACCTTCGCTGTTGGTCATTCTACTGGAAGCATGTAGGCAGAGGGACACATAACTTCACGCATGCATAGGCCTACGTGTACGGACTCTGTGTGTGTGTGTGTGTGTTTCCATTTCTAACGTCGTCCTTGTATTTTTCGTTTTCAGGATGGGCACTTGTTTCCTGTATTTTAACATTCCACAAAGGCTCCGTGTTGTCAGTAGGCTAAATATGTTAACGATTTAATTTGTTTATTGTTTCATTCACTTTGTTAGTTTGTTTGTTTTTTTCCTCCACAAAATTATTTTTCCCTACCCAAGAAGGGCTTCTAAAACAACAACAAAGAAAAAAAAAAAAAGCGGTGGCCTACCCTTTTTTCACAAAGCGCGGGCGACAACTCACACGTGTTGAAATGATTATTCAACGAACAACCGATTATACGCCTATACGCTTCCAACGACTTCAATATTCTTATGCCTTTTACTCAAAGTCCAGCGTTTAAGCCTATCCTGTCTCACCCAGTGGCCTTTAACACAAAGGCATCTGCCAGGGAGCAATTATGTCCCTTGACGTCTAATGGAATATCCCTGTGCGTGCGTGCGCCCGAAGCCTATGTGAACACAGCGCAGGCTTCCACGGGTGGTGCAGGATTGCTCCCAGTTTGTTCGGCTGTTGAGGACAGCACTTCTCTGCGTTCTACACACACCTACCGGCGTATTATTTTTTCTTCTTTGTCAGAAAAGACTACCAGTGTTTTGCTGCAAAGAGTAGGCCCAACAATAAAGATTCACGGGTTAGAGAACGCCCTAGACGACTAGAATTCAAATCCAGATCTAGACTGTCCCCTGTGGAGCCCAGGGGGAGAAACTGACGTAGGCTAGATTTACTTCAGCGACGTCAGCACAAACAGGACAAGATTGAAAAACAAACACCTCAAACATGTGACAGCAGTTGTACCTTCGCGTTTGTCATCTGTGTGTGTGTGTGTGTATGTGTGTGTTCCCTCAACGGAAACAAGGAGAGATATACGATGAAGCACATGTGGTGTATGTCTACAGTGTGTGCGCGCGCGCGCGTGTGTGTGTGTGTGTGTGTGTGTGTGTTGCGGACGGGGGGCGGTTCTCGTGTAAGTGTGTGTGAGAGGGTGAGTAGAGTTTTACAGAGGAAACCTTGTCCACATTGTTTTGAGATTCTGTCAAAACACCAGCCATTCAAACCGGTACTGAGCCATAGACCCACAATATACCATGACAAACCTGTTCGCTCGCACTAGTGTATATATAGGCTACATATGTAATTCGTTTTCACTTGAGCAAGAGT
Organism: Conus betulinus; assembly: GCA_016801955.1. Lineage (NCBI taxonomy): Eukaryota > Metazoa > Mollusca > Gastropoda > Neogastropoda > Conidae > Conus > Conus betulinus. The sequence goes on from JADBJO010004496.1 coordinate 114,914, forward strand.
TGTCGTTTTTTTGTTGTTGTTTTGTTGTTAAAATGAACACATCTTGGGCATTTTCGACTTCATATAGTTCGTCCTGCCCCCTTCTCC
>JADBJO010004496.1:122500-125000 GCA_016801955.1 Conus betulinus
CCTGACGCTGGTCTCTCACATCAACGCCCCATCGAGAGAGATCTGCCACGTCTCCCTCGGCGCTCCATGCTCTGTGACTCAGCAGAGAGTGTGACGGACATGAGACAGCTGAGTTGCTGTGGTCGCCATTACGCACTGATAACTTGTGGCAAATATGTGTTAATGGAATGAAACTTTGTGATGATATCAATGTTGACTTTCCCCTTTTCTTCCTTTCTTTCTCCTGCTCCTCTTCAACTCTCTTTTTTTCTCCTTTCTCCTCTTCTTCCTCTTTCTCCTCCTTCTCATCTTCCTCCTCCTCCTCTTCTGCTTCTTCTTTTTTTTTTTCCTTCTCCTCCTCATCCTCTCCTCTTCCTTCTCCTCCTCCTCCTCTTCCTCCTCCTCCTCCTCTCCTCCTCCTCCTTCTTCTTCTTCTTCTTCTTTGTACATGGGGAATAACCTTTTCATTCTGTATCCACGATGACTTCCCTTGGCAGTTCTTAAAAAAAAAAAAAAAAAAAAAAGTTGTTTTCACTCATGAACTCACTCACTACAGAGGACAGAGCCAGGGCCCGTTACTCTGTAGAAGAGACACATGCTGCCTGCTCTGAGCGCGCTTTCTGGTTGATCATGACAGGATTTGACAAATTTAAACATAATGATACACGAGGTTAGATTACCATCGGTGGCTTTGGTTTTTGTGGGTAGCCTAATCATTGCCTGTGCGAGGTTTGAACAGGACATCTTTTCTAATCATTTACTGCCATTTTTTTTTCTTCTCTCCGAGCACCGTGATTAATAACTTCAGCATGATGATTGATCGATGAGGGTGAGACTGATGACGCTGAGCATGGTGATCCGATTTGGGGTTCACTGTGACAGAATCACAGCGGTGGTGATGCGGCGTGACTCTGTGTGTGTGTGTGTGTGTGTGTGTGTGTGTGTGTGTGTGTGTGTGTGTGTGCACGCGCGCGCATGTGTGTGTGTGTGTGTGTGTGTGTGTGTGTGTGTGTGTTCGTGCGCGCGCGCGCGCGCGCGTGTGTTTATAACGAATGTTGTTGGCATCATATAGTATATATATGGATGGTTTTTATTATCATTATTGTAGATCTAATTTTCACGGCAAATCAAATTTCCTTTTACAAGAGGGCAAGAAATTGAACTGAACTGAAGGGATGTAAGGTCAAGGGGGGGGGGGGGGGGGGGGGGGGGGGGAGGGAAGATCCATACAAACGAGCGACCACTCCTCGCCCAAAACATTCTGGCATGGCATGCAACAACGAAAACGATCCGTTGAGTGCTAGTTGCCAGTCACAACTCTAGAACACCATAATTATGATCTCGTGCCCATCCACCTACACTCACCTACCCACACATATACCTTGTCTGCGATACATCACTGAACAATATGTCTTAAAGTCTATCTGTAAAAAAAAGAAGTTTTTCGTCATAAAGGTGGTGCCATGATTTTATTCCCATTTATCGTAAACCATAAGTCATATGACTCATTGTCTACTGTGCTTTAATTAAGTGTCTCTCGAAGAGCAGGTGTCAGTATACCAGAGACCTGCTCACGCATTGGCTGCAACATGCTGTATCGTATTACAACACCTCACAGATGGACCTCACTCTGTCTGGAAGCGAGATGAGTCCCAGCTTAATAACACGTAAATCTTACCACCCAAGCGCCATGGAAACCTGTGTACTTCGGGTTCTCGCGTCTAGCTGCGTTTCAGGACAAAGAGAAGTAGCTAGATATTTTGCCGCGAGGTGACAAACTGGCGAAACTCAGTATAGAGTTCCCATAGCTTTTCGACCGTAGGGACAGTGAACTGTCAGAGGTACACCGTGTCTAAGCTACATACCTCTCCTTCCGCCGCTTTTAACCTTACCTGAACCGAATCAAGTACAAATTTACTGCTGGGTGGACAGACAGAAGGTTCAATCCAAAGAATTCCAACGTAACAAGTAGTTCGAACTTACGAGTGTAAACTTCACAAGCAAACAGTCTAAACTTTTGATTTTATATGGTGTAATGTATATATATCGTATTATTTAAATGTGCATTTATGTATGTAAGTATCTAAACATATCTGTCGATGTTAAGTAGATGATCACCTGTATTTTGTGTAAATGGCTTTGTAAAGCGCTCTGAGCTAATACATATCAGGGTATTGCGCCCGATCAATCCTGTTATTATTATTACTGTTACTACTATTTCTACTATTACTAGTACCGGTACTATTACTGCTGCTGCTGCTGCTATTGCTATTGCTATTGCTGCTGCTGCTGCTGCTACTACTACTACTACTACTACTACTACTACTACTTCTTCTTCTTCTTAACGACTACTACTACTTTTACCACTACTACTACTATTATGACGACAAGTATACTACTACTGCTATTACTACTACTACTACTACTATGGCGACTACTACTACTACTGCTACTACTACTGCTACTGCTGCTGCTACTACTACTACTACTGCTGCTGCTGCTGCTTCTGCTGCTGCTGCTG
>JADBJO010004496.1:132500-135000 GCA_016801955.1 Conus betulinus
GCCTTTGGCGGAAATTTAAGTGAAAGACGACTTTTCGACCACTGGCGGAAATCTGAGTTAGAGTGGACTATTCGACCTTGATACAAGTCTGAGTTAAAGAGGACTATTCGACCTGGGTGGGAAATCTGAGTTAGACAGGACTATTTGACGTTGGTGGAAATCTGGGTTTTTAAAAAAAGGCTATTCGACTTTGGTGGAAATCTCAGACGTTGGCGGAATTTTAGTAAAAGAGGGCCAGCCGATCTCGGCAGAAATCTGAAGCTACAAGGACTTTTCGCCTTAGCTGCTTCACCTAAGGAGAAGTCTGAAACCTAAAGGACTATCCAGTCTTGGCAGACTGGTCTAAACTAAGAATGTAACCTTGGAGCAAGTCTGAATGTAAAAAAGAGCCGTTTTCCCTAGCAGATGACTGAACCTGAAAGGACTTTTGACCTATGGGGAAGTAAAAAGTCAAGAGGACTTTTGACGTTAGAGGGAAGTCTGAAACTAAAATGACTTTTCGACATTTGGGGAAGTTTGAAGCTAAAAAGATTTTTTTTTTTTTTTAACCTTTGGAGAGGTCTGAAGTTGAAAGGAATTTATTTCTTTATTCTGGGGAAGTCTGAATCTATAAGGAAGTTTTGACCTCAGGGGAAGTCTGAAGCTATAAGGAATTTTTTTACCTTTGGGGAAGTTTGAAACTGAAAGGAATTTTTGACCTTAGGGGAAGTCTGAAGCTAAAACGACTTTCTACCCTCAGGGGAAGTCTGAAGCTGAAAGGACTTTCTACCCTCAGGGGAAGTCTGAAGGTAAAAGGACTTTTTGATCTAGGGAGAAGTCTGAAGGTAAAAGGACTTTTTTTTAACCTAGGGAGAAGTCTGAAGCTATAAGGACTTTTTAATTAACCTTAGGAGAAGTTTGAAGGTAAAAGGACTTTTTGACCTAGGGAGAAGTCTGAAGGTAAAAGCACTTTTTGACCTAGGGAGAAGTCTGAAGCTAAAAGGACTTTTTGACTTTAAACAGAAGTCTGAAGCTAAAAGGACTTTTAGACCTTAGCGGAAGTCAAAAGCTAAAAGGACTTTTTGGCCTTAGCAGAAGTCTGAAGCTAAAGGGACTTTTTGGCCTTAGCAGAAGTCTGAAGCTAAAGGACTTTTTGACCTTAGCAGAAGTCAGAAGCTAAAAGGACTTTTTGGCCTTAGCAGAAGTCTGAAGCTAAATGGACTTTTTGGCCTTAGCAGAAGTCTGAAGCTAAAAGGACTTTTTGACCTTAGCAGAAGTCTGAAACTAAAAGGACTTTTTGACCTCAGAAGGGAATGTGAAGCTATAGTACTTTTTGGCCTAGGGAGAAGTCTGAAGCTAAACCGACTTTTTAGCCTTAGGGGAAGGCTGAAGCAAAGAGGACTTTGTTTTTCGACGTCAGAGGAACTATACTTCCCCAAGTGCCATTATTAGTGGTTGTCCGGGTCATGACAGCTCTGTTCTGTTTCTGTTTGCTTGTTGTTCGCTCCTGAATTTACCAACTTCATTTTATCTTTTCCAGTTAGCTATTTTCTTTCTTTCTTTCTTTCTTTCTTTATCCATTCTGGGCACATTTGCCCCACAAACGCTTTGTGAAGCTGAACACGTAATAACATAACACAGCGACATTCCCTGAGGTCAGGCAAGCGGCGGCTGCACAGCGGAGGTACTTGATCATTTCAAGGAGCGTCACCGTGACATGTGATTCATTATCGGCTTTCGCTTTGTTTCCCTGGTTCCCAATGTTCAGTTTGCGGATGATGTCACTACTTCCTCGTGGCACGCGCCAGGTATATCCTGTTCGGGCGTTATGCTTAGGAAGCCCATAAACGTTTTGTTTTGTTTTGTTTTGCCACTGTGTGTCTGATTTTTTGTTTTCTTTTTTTTTTTTCTTTTTTTTTTTTTTTTTTCACACTAGCGTACGTGCTGAGATATGCATGTTGTTGTCCATTATCTTTCTGCCAACAAATGAGCTGATCTTTAAATCTTATAGATTGTTTGTGGGGCCATCCTCTGCAAGGGGCTGAAACTAAAAGGTTGATGTCTCCAGGTTCAAAATCTATAATCCTCAAACGAATGGGGGTAACATTTTTTCTCTCATAATGAGTAGCCTAAACAAAGCAAGTTCCAAAGTATATATAGGACATGGGTTTTGTTTACAGAAGGAGTGGCATAAACACACACAGACTTTGCTCCTATTTCTTGGATTTGGTGTAAATGTGGCGCAGTGGATCTTGCTCTTGTCCGGGGAAGCGTGATATTCCCGTCACATTGTTGTTTCAGTGTCCCCCCCCCCCCCCCCCCCCCATTCGTTTCCCCTAGCCTTTAAGTAATGGTCTGAGGGCTAAATTCTCCCAGATCATTCCATCACCTGAGGTATGTGAGCAGCAGAAGAAAAAAACATAGTGTTGTTGTTGTTGTTGTTGTTGTGTCGTGTTAACGTCGTCGTACCCTGGCTAAAAGACTCCAGGGATCATCCAAACAGCTGAAGTACTTGAACACT
>JADBJO010004496.1:137500-162500 GCA_016801955.1 Conus betulinus
CGGCCGAAACAGAATCTGCGCAGTTGTTTTTAAGACCCTTTTGTGATGTGTGTGTGTCAGTGGCAGAAGATTCTGCCCAACTAACAGTATGTGCTTGAGTGGGTGAATGGGGAATAAATAAATGCTTCTCAAAATGAACCTTCAGCAAGCTTATAGTCTCCAAAGAGGGAGACCATCTCCAATGGGGAGAAAGCTCTCACTAACATATAACTCCTGGTCAGATACCGGTATTTCGAAAACTGATTGTTTCTCCTCAGTGACCGCGAAAGTGGTAATTGACTTCTCTGCCTTTTCAGTTTTAAGAAGAATGCTATACCAGAAAAAGGCTGGTGTGCAATACCATAGTATGTTTGTTGAGTTTTCAAAAAAAACTAACTAAAGGTGCCACCTAAGAAGCAAAAAGAAAATCATGAAAGAGCAAAACAAGCTACATTTTCTTGTGAAAAGTAGAAAAAATATAAAAAGATAACCTCTTAAGACACAAGTGCTGAGGGCCAGTTCTTGGAATGAATCCGCAAGGGACTAAATTACAATGAAACAATAATTCCAAGGATAAATACCGAGCACCGTTCCAGCAACTTACAGAGCAGCTAGGTGTTGCAGTGACTGCATGAAATATTGAATTATAAACAAAGCTTGCTCTTATGTCTCACACTGTAGAAATAGGGGGGAGTGATAAGCCTTCATATCTGCAGTGGCAGAAGATTCTGCCCAACTGACAGTATGTGCTTGAGTGGGGTGAATGGGGAATAAATAAATGCTTCTCAAAATGAGCCTTCAGCAAGCTTATAGTCTCCAAAGAGGGAGACCATCTGTATATATATATATATATATATATATATATATATATATATATATATATATATATATATATACAGAGAGAGAGAGAGAGAGAGAGAGAGAGAGAGAGAGAGAGAGAGAGAGAGAGAGAGAGAGAGAGCGAGAGAGAGAGAGAGAGAGAGAGACTTGAGTTTTATATAAAAATTTTCAAAAGAAATGGTTTGTTGAAACAATCATGCATATAAGCTGGCAAGAAGAGCAACATCTTTCACTGTGGACACAATCGCTGTAACTTTGTGCATTTCATTTTTTGCTGTTTGTATAATTATAACCAAGCCCACCACAGGTGTAGGTATATTTATGACGTATCACTTATCAGGATTGTCACACCGTCAAAATAAAATCCATGGATGTTCGTAAAAAAAAAAAAAATAAATAAATAAAAGAAAAAGTGGCCGTTAAAAAAAAAGAAGAAATAGGTGGGGGTGAGGGGTGGGGGGGGGGGTGGGAGTGGGGGTAAAGCATTAATCGATCAGGAAATCCAGTCTGCACTGACTGCATTCCAGCGCTCTTTAGGAAAGCATCAACATGCTTCTTACAGCGCACAGTTCAAAACAGCGCTGTTAAAAAAAAAAAAAAAAACAAAAAAAAAAAAAAGACACCAACGAGAGTCGTAGTCCAGCTCTTACTTCACAATGCGAAAAAAAAACCTGCTGTCATTCCCAGCCTGTTCACTTTTTACGAAAACGAGTCGAAAACAGCTGATCGAAGTTGATTACTTTTGTAGCATTTAGGTGTTTTCAGTCCACTAAAATCTCCAAGTCGACGTTTGCGCCTCCCGCAAACATCTCTCCTCGAGTCACAATTCGTGACACGCAAGACCCCCCCCCCCCCCCCCCCCCCCCCCCCCCCCCCCCCCCCCCCCCCCCCCGAATCCGTTGCCTATACTTGATGAAAAAAACAAACAAAAAAAACACCGAACAAACAGCGTTCATCTACATATGTGCCCGTCCTTAAACTTATTATGATCGATGTACGCAGACGCGCCGCAATACCCCATAACATGCACGGGCGGCACTGCGTTGAACGTAAATTCATGAAAACCTAGATTGGAAAAAATGGACACGTTACGAGACTCGGGGGTGATTAAGCATTAATTTTAGTGATTTTTTTTTTTCAACGATTTTTTTTTTCCTCTTTCGGATGTTAGCTTTATCTGCCTGTGAAAACTGGGAGATTTTCTTGGAGAGGTGATTTCACCAGTCTGGAAAAGCCAAGTAACTTACTTGTTGATTGTTCTTGTCGGACGCATGAAGATGAAAGGTGTATGCATTTGAGTGTGCGCATGTGTGTGTATGTGTGTGTGTGTGTGAGTGTGTGTGTTGTGTTGTTGTTGTGTGTGCGTGCACAATCCTTTCTTCATTTTTACAATTAAACCAGCATGCTACCAAATCTATCCATCCATTATGTTATTCAACATTATTCTGTATTGGGTATAATTGGTGTGCAATTTCACTGAAAGCTTCTACTGTTGGAGTCTGTTTGGCGTCTGGAACATAACCCCATAATTAGGTTAGTTTGAAAGGTGGGCAAAGCAAACTGTGATACTAGTGTCTTATTGGCTGCATTACCTTGGGGATAGCAGTGGTGTGTGTCTGTGTGAGAGAGGTATGGCGGAAATAGTGGTATCCACAGGTTCAGTAGACAGTTTTTTTATGGCTGCAGGCAGCGTCAAACAAGATGGATGGGTGCACTACCATTGCTTTATAATCATCATTCGACTGTTTTCTTTCCCAGTATTTGCTTAGACAAGCAGGCATAATATACTGTCAGATCTATGTTACATAAAGGTGAAAAGAGAGAGAGAGAGAGAGAGAGAGAGAGAGAGAGAGAGAGACAGAGACAGAGAGAGACAGCGAGACAGAGTGAGTTTGAGAGACAGAGAGAGACAGTGAGACAGAGAAAGTTTGATGAATTTGTAAAGAGCATGCACACACACTGATACAAAAACACAACATTAAATTTATAACGTATAATTTAATATTCTCTCAACACCTCAACATAATAACTTATTGAACAAGAATAAAGCACTTTTTTTTTTCTCTTTTTTGTTTTTTCACTTCATTAAAACAATACCATTTTGTCCACCTCTTCTAGCTGTACATGTTTTGTTTCAAAGCAATCATGAAGTTTTCTTTCATCCCGTTTCATGTTCCCCTTTTCCTGCTATCCAAATGATCGTTTCTATAGTGATAACAAAACACATCCCAAATTCCACACATAACAGCATGAAACACTAGCGATTGAGCATACCCTAATTAGTGATCAGTATACAATCAAACATAAGAAAGGAATGAAGAGACTAATACCTGTGAAAAAATAAACCAACGAATAAACATATACACATTTGAATAAATAAAACAAACTGTATATATTACTAAAATGGGGTGAAAAAGAAAGAAAAAAAATGCAACCCCAAAACAGCTTTCCTGGTTTCTGTTTTGTATCAATCAAAACAAGCCTTAGACTTAGCCAAACGTTTGACAGTAAAGTTTTTGATCAAACTGACAAACATTTCTCTAAGCAGATTGGGGAAGAGTGGAAAGTGGGGAGCTGGAAAGCGGGAGGATGGGGGGGGGGGGGGGGGGGGGTTGGGGAAGAGGAAGCGATTATGATATCCTGGTGTTAGAAATATGTTACCAAATATTCGCAAAAAGAAAATGGGCACATTTACACAAATGTATCTGTCTCTTCTCTGTGAAAAAAAAAAAATCTTGCCAAAACAAAATGAAAAAAAAAGTGATACATCCTGCATGAAAACACACACACACACACACACACAAACACACACACAAAAACACACACACACACACAAACACACACACACACACAGAACAAGACTGCTTTCAAGAACACATTTAGTTATTCATATTTCCCACAAGGCCCTACCCACCAAAAGCAGTCATGAAATATGCACACACTCACCTGTGTGTTCAAGTGCAACAACTGTCTGTACTTACACACAGGCCTCTAAACAATGACTGCTGAGAAACAATGTGACAGTGTGATCACGTACAATCTGGGAATTAACAACTTGCATCTGTCATCACATCAATTTAGTCAAAATCATTTCTCTTTCTTTTTCAATCTCTCTCTCTCTCTCTCTCTCTCTCTCATTCACACACATTGTGGTTTTAAAAGAAGAAGAAGAAGAAGAAGAAGAAGAAAATACTACTCTTTCCCTATCATAGAAGTGCTATGAACATGAACCCTTTCAACCTTTCCAAGTTTTATAGCCAGTGTAACTTCTGCCTGACCAGTTTGAGCTGATCAGCAAGAACAGAAATGGTTACTTCACTTCAACTCTAATATCTGCTGGAGGTAAACAGATTCATCTAGCTACTGTGAAGCAAGGCATTACAATTTCATGTAATAATATGATGTGCTCCCAGACTTTTGATCCTCTGACAAAGTCAGACATGACCTCTTTTACATTAACTGACTGGGTACATCATTTCAACTCTCTGTCTGGATAACTATTCTATTAAGATCTGAAAAACTTCACGCAGTCATAACAAACTGTTTTGCAACATATCATAATTCCAAATAATAGCGAGTACCTTTGGACAATGCCTGGATACATTAGTTCATTTTTTTTCCCCATCAAGTCTGTAATTGACTGTAAACTGATCATAAACCTCAAATGGCAGACTCAGTTTAGGTTCAAGGAGTTCAAAGCTTTAATATGTTATATTATAAATCTTTTACTCCTAGCTATGTCAAACATCTTCAAATTTACTTGCATAGTTCTGGAGTGAAACCAGTTTGAGCATATCAGTTCTGTCGTCCATGCACTGCTCAGGCATAGGTTCAAGGTGCTATTAGTAGAACCTGGGCATTGCTTGTTGCAGGACTGAATGACTTGATATCTGCCTGATGGCATGCAGAAGTAAGAGATCTGGACTGTAGGTATGAATATGAGGGGCATCACATGCTATTATCCTACAAAACATCCAATGATTACTTATGTGAAAAATTAAATGACAAAAAAAAAAGGTCTAGTATTGCCACATATAATACAAGCATTAGTTACTATACCATTTAACATGGCCCTTTTTTTTTTTTTAACAGAATGTCATGATTTCTCCAAGAAAATGGATTAGAGACTCATACTACTGATCGGCTTCAACATAAAAGGCTCAGTCTTGCCCTGTACAAGTCACTAATGAAAACCCCTGACTGCTTTTGAAAAGCACGACAAGACGCTAATTTTTTCAGATGACATTTTCCATCTTGTTGGCAATGACTGCTACCTGGAAAGCCTGGAGCATGGACACATTTTCACCGGGTTGTACTGACAGGAGGACTGTCCTCTGACACTCTCTGCGTTCAACATGTTGGCTTTCTTTCACCACAACACAGACATCAACGAAATAAGCTGGCACCTGAGCTTGTACAATTATGTACAAGATGACAGAGGAAAGCAGTGTCCAGCTGTAAACCAAGCTGAATTTATGTTCTCATTGTTTGTTTTTCTCTCGACCATACCCCCTCTCTATACTGTCCAAAAGACACACCACATAGTTTATCTCAATTAAAAAAACAAATAGTTTATCTCAGTTTAAAAAAACAAACTCCACCAGTCAGTTTTGTAATTGGGGGGGGGAAAAAGGGGAAGAAAACCAACTGCTACTTCTAACATCTACAAAGTGTGTCAGCTCTCTTTGATCACTTGTTTGACAGAAAAGTTGTTGACGAAATAAAGACACATGAAGCACTCTTGACACAATGCAGAGTTGTACAATACAGGCACATTACAAAATAGTCTGCAGCAATGTGCATATGACAGTTTTCAACAGTGAGGACATACAAATCCACAGAACTGAACTGCTACATAACCCTGCCAGAGTCATGTCTTCACATACACAGAAAAAAATGAACAAATAAGTTATATACCTTCACATACAACCTGGGGGAAACGATCAATGAAACAAAAGAGACCATTAGAATCAGTCATATCCGAGTTGGAACCCTAACTGATAACTTATAAAGAACTGCTTTCACATCAAACTATAAAAATGACAAGAAATGCAAATGCCACAACACCAATTTGATTCAGCTCCTTCAGTTATGTACCTCAGATCTGGAAAACCATGCACACGCATCCAGACCTTCGGCAAACACAAACGCCATTCCACAGTTACAAAATACCTTTGATCACATGACACACTCTGTTTTATCACAAAGCACACTGACCACAATAAAGTACCAATCCTTACACTGTCATGTTGTTAGCTCATGTCAAGTGGCTCAAATAAATGGAATACAAAAACAGTTAATATGAGTATGTACACAAACTGTTGCCAGTAAAAAAAAAAAAAGTGTCAACAACTAAAAAGAAAAGAAATGAAATAATAATAATAATAATGATATCTTCAAACTTCAACAAAAAAGGTAAGCTACAATCTTTTTTAAAAAATCAGTAATTTAAAAGAAGTGAATACAATATAACAATACTGAATGATAAAAAGGACACCATCACAATGATGAAGCGCAGCCCACTGAAAGAAGATTGTGAAAGAGGGCGGAGCACTGAATTCAGAAACACTTTAGAAAATCTGAAACTGTCTAAATCAGCACATGAACCTCTCATTCCCAGACTGAAAAACCCATAATCAATCATACTCAGCAATAATAAAGAACGATGAGTAGCCCTCAAAATCTTCTGTTCGAGCTTTGACAAACATCTCAGTTATAAGAAAACACAACAAGGAACTAAAGGTACTGATGTGAACAGCACGGTGATGAGTATGGTGACTAGAAGTCCCTCTCCACATGTATTCTTCTCCCTGTCTTTCAATCATCAACGAGACAGTTGAACAGGGCGCAGCGGCAGCCAGGCTGTCCAGTGACCCCAAAGATGGACAAGGTTTGACCACAAGTCTTCATGGAAGACTTCAGAGTTCCCTCAGGTCTGCCTGGAAGGGGCAGACACACTTGCTTCCAGAAACTCCACACCCTGTCAGGTCAATTGGAAAGTGCTGATGCACAGAGCAAAATTATTCAAGTAACTGAACTAGGATTTGAACTGTTCCACTGGAGTCAGCTCAGCTGGGTTGAGTTTGGAAGGTTAACAGACAAAACTTTGCTTTGATTCTTGCGAGGAGCAGTTGCGTTCTGGTCTACTATCCCTTTCAAAAGGTTTAGACTTAATCTTTTGTGTAAGACAGCACACATTCAACATGATTTAAAAAAAAAAAAAAAAAAAGGAAAAGAAACTTGCAAGCACATTATAACATTTGAAACATGAACACAGCAAAAAAAATCATTTTGGCAGGCGGAAGAAAAAAAAAAAAAAAAAAAAAACCTTGACGACAGAAAAGTGCAAGAATGGTGGTGGGATGAAAGAAAACGATGACTCATCATTTTGGTATATTGCTCATACCTGGGCACAAAATACCTGCTTTCACAGAAATAAAGACAAAAACACAGCACACAAGAAGTCATCAAAGTGAACCACTGTTGCCTCTTGAGGAAGCAATTCGTAAATTAATAACTTAGACCTCCTGTGTTCTTTACGTCAACTGCAATCATCTAATTCAGTCTTTCTCAATCTGCTGAACTCCCTGCAAGCCTTTTTGTTTAATGTTCATTCTCTGCTCAGCATTTTTCTTTTTTTGCCCTTCATTCTCTGTTCTACGATTTTCTTCCTCTCTCTCTCTCTCTCTCTCACACACACACACACAAACACACACCAAACAAATTCTGCTGCTGCACCCCCTCCTCTCCCCTCCACTCTCCCATTTTATTTACATAATGATAAAACGTACATCTGCATGCATGACTCTGCCAGCTGATACATCACCGATGACTTAGCTGGGGATAATGGACAGGTGCTGGTAGCAAACATGTCTTTAACCCCTTGACTGCTACTGGCAGGTATGCTCATCTGTAAGAGACTGTAGCATCCTTGTGATAGGATGGGGGTATCCACATGTGTATAATAAGCAATGTTTTTTTTTTCAAGCACATATGATGGGACAGACAGAATGAGTTACTAAGTGCCGCTGTCTGTCTTGTCTTGTTTGGACGTATATTTCTTCCTTCATAAGATGCAATGCCACTTTTCAAGTGCATGAAAAGATCTGCACATGCCCTACTGCATTCAGACAAATTCAGCAGTCAAGGGGTTAACCAGGCACTCTGAATAAAATCCACACAAACAGACGAAGAGTTTAAGTAGGTACTTTGAATAAAATCCACACACAAAGGGTTAGCCTGGTTCTTCAAATAAAACCACACAAACACAAAGAAAGATATACGCACAAAGTACTCCAACAAAGGGTGTACACAGCGCTTTTTTTGCCTTAACAGAAACAAAACATGTGATATGCCAGCATATTGTTATTAAAAAACCAGTGTTGGAACTCATTCATCAAAAGAAATGAACACCACTCAGCGAGTGCATCTTCCTGCAGCACATTCTACTGTGACAAAAAAAAAAAAGGGTTCATACCCTCCCCAAAATATAAACATAAAATACAAACTAATTACTAATTAAATAATAAGGCTTTAGCCCTTCCCTTCTCCCCCACTGCCCTCCCTTACTCACCCCAAGAGCCAAAAAAAAAAAAAGCCAAATAACATACACACGCACATGCACCCTCCCCCCCCCCACCCCCATCCCCAAACAAACACACACACATCACACTTCAAGTAATCCATGTTACTGATCAGTTGCTAAACTTTGTGTATGACATGAACTTTCCAGACACAAAGTGGAAGCAACCTGGTTTCTGTTTCACCTTCTTTGCCATCTACATTCCAACTGCCTCAAAAATGGCCCTTGTGTCTGTATTAAAGACGAAGAGGAAATTAAAACAGAAAGAAGCTGAATCTGAGACCAGCTTGCTTTCAACTGTTTCTCAAGTTCATGTATCATGCAGCATTTTATATTTCGTTGTGAACTGCACAGGAATATGGATTACAGGCAACATACACAAAAAGAATGCAATCAACAAGACAGTATTTTTCATTAACTTCACAAGGCTAGAAGACCGACTTTCATTTTATACTCCCCCTCTCAGTAAAAACAATGCCCATGGATTGACTAAAAAAAAAAAAAAAAAAAAAAATCACTCATCATATGCACCTATTTCCTTTTTTTTTTTTTTCTTTCAGGACACTTACATTATATATATACACATCAATTCCAACTTCAAAACACAGTGGCACACAATGCCAGAGAGGCAGAGATGTGCTTGTGGTATGCAGAATTGCTAATCTGTGAACAAACCAATGAACCCAAGCACTTCATCATCATCATCACCATCGTACTGTTCTTTTGTTTGCATAAACAAAGATCAACAAGAGTTATGTACAAAACAACAACAGTCTGAACAAAACAAACCTGAACGCTCCAATAGCAAAACATCAACAGAATGTACACGGTTCAAAATGAAATGTCCATTAACGCCAAACGTTAATATCGTCGATAAAAGGAACAAGAACAGACACGGCCTGCCGGTGAAAAGCCTTTGTCCTGGTGTCCTTGAGCAATCCATGACTGCTGGGTTTTTTTTTTCTTTCAAAATCAGCAGACAAAGTATACATATCGGATCAAGATTGTTAAACAGATGTGGAAATGAGGGGGAAAGAAGGAAGGTGGGGAGGGGTGGGAGCTGGGAAGGGTAAGGGGGGGGGGGGGTGTGGGTAGGAGAAGGCAGCAAGAGAGGATGAGGTGCAAGTAAATCATGCTACAGACAGATCTGAAACACAAAGACTGGGGAAAACAACAACAACACTAACAACAACCACCATCAACACCACCACCATCATCAATCACCAATGACAAAACATTCCCCCAAACCTTCACCTCTTCACTAAAGTGACACACTCGAAGCCTTTGACCATTTGGAGCTGCTCTTACACCAACTGTAGGAGCCCAACCAATGACTGGCTCAATCGAGAATATCTCCAATATCTGCATCACATATGAAACATTACTGAAGTCAACCTTGGCAGGGTAAACTTAGCTCCCGGGTTACCTTTACCCAGCCGTTCTGCTTCATGAATCAAGAAAACACGTTGAAGTCAGTTTGTCTCTATTCTGAGAGCAGAAAAGCTGCAAAGCTGCAGGAGAAATAAACTTCAGGTTCCTGTCTCCAATCATCTGAACATTATATAAGTACAAATTACAACACTTACAAGTTTTCTTTTTGTCCTATTATATTGGCCCAGCAAACCACGCTAGGCCTCTTCAGGGATGTTGTTACCACACTGGGTTAAAAAAAAAAAAAAAAAAAAAAAAAAATCCCCAAAGATTGACATAATTACATGCATGGACAGCATGGTGCCAAAGTTATGACAAAAAGAAGATAAGATAAAAGAGTCAGTCTGCTTAATTTTGTCACCCCATGTTTCAAAAACACACACATATTAAGGTGGTAGAATGCCACAGGAAAGACAGAAAAAGGGCAGATGAAAGATTGGGGGCGAAAAAAAAAAAAAAAAAAAAAGGAAATGGAGAATGTGAGACAGAAATGAAGAAGTACAGAATATCCAGACGGCACAGATACAAATTGCTCTGACATAACTTAAATGTCATTACAGTTATAGAAAAAAAAAACAAAAATAAACAACAAAACAAAACAAAAAAAAAACATAGTATTTCTCAATACAAGTTCAACAAACTCTTTGTGTGTATAAGAAGTTTTTCAGTTACTGACAGAGTTTGAACAGAAAAAAAAAGAAAACCCAGTACAAATCGTATTCCTTTAAAAACACATCCTTAAAATAAAGGATAAAAAACAATCAACCAAAACAAGTGCTAATACAGCATAGGCGTTGTCAAAATATTCTTAAATCAATGACAATAACAAACCGATAAACCCTTTTCCATAATTTGTACAACAAAACACAAACAAATAAAGTCATCTATACCAATGGATATTTCAAGATGTACAATATCAACATAAGCAAAACAACACTGATTTTCCTTTCTTCTTCTTCTTTGTGTGTGTGTGTGTGTGTGTGTGAGTTGTTTTTGTAGTAGTAGTCCTCAAGACAAATGTATGTAACTGTGTGTGCACACACACAAATGAATGAGCACATGTTTGCATGTGAGCACTTCGAATGGGAATGCATGTATGACCCAACTTTAATTAAACATGTCTGAAAATGTGTCTGTTCATAAATGCGCATCTGTGTGCAATTCAGAGACGACGACGGAGTAAAGGGGGGGGGGGGGGGGGGGGGGGGGGGGGGGGGGGTCAGGGGGGGGGGGAAGAGGTAGGAGGGTGGAGGTACTGGGGATGAGGAAGGAAGAAAAAACAGAGGAAAACACATACCATAGTGAGAAAAAACAACCGTACAAAACAAAGCTGTCGGCAACACCCTAAATTCCTGTGTAGCAATACAAACCACACAATTTGTGACCTGTTTTGGCCAGAAAATACACACTTGCTCAATAACAGATGCAGTTGGAAGTAAAATCAGTTTTGATTGTGACTCAAATCCAATCTGCTAGATCAGGCAGCTGATCATTTTTATGCACCCTCAGGTTGCTCATCCCTTTTCAATCATTGATGCTGTAATCCTTCTTCCCCTTACAAAGAATAAAATCAAAGTGAACATAGCTGTCTTTCGTTTTCTCTCTCTCTCACACACACACACAAAATGTGTGTGTTCGAAAGAAAAAAAATAACCTCAAGCTGAATTACAAGCAAGGTAATGAAATATTCTTTATTTGAAAGAACAAGGAAATTCAACAACTCTTCAGGTTTGAGAAACAGTGAGAAAATCCAGATATTTTCACTTCAAGACAAATCAACACAACAGCTATAAGCTTTGTTGACAATCTAGAACTATGCAATAAATGTGTGCATACATCATTTTAATATGTGTGCATGACTTGTATCTATTTATTAGAAGTTATCATCTCTTTGCAAACTCTCTTCCTTTTGTCTTGAAAAAAAAAAAAACACACACACACACACACACACACACACACACACACACACACACACACACAAAAGCTTGGTTATCTTCCAATGTTAAATTTCATTTCAAATAACAAAATGAAGCAACAAAGTCATTCGCACTGATAGTGTTCCTTCTTAATTGTAGGTAAACAAAAGGCCTCTTCAGTATGCATTTTTGTTGTATGATATTTTAATTTGATTTTGTAAGTTGACCATTATCTGATTAAAAAAAAAAAAAAAAAAACCTGAATGTTATTTAAAACAAAAAAACAAACAACAACATATGATATTGGGTAAATTTTCATTCAAACAGTTAAGAAGCTGAGGTTTTTGTTTCTGTCTACTCAAGCAATGAGTAAATAACAAAATTGTAATAATATGGATAAATTTTTACCTTCACCAGGTCTACAACTTTCAACCTTCTATTGCAAGAAATAATCAGAAATGTTTAGAGATCAAATATGCATGACTCAACATGGACACTTTAAAAAAACAAACAAACAAACCAAAAAAAAAAAAAACTTAAAATAAATTCAAAAAAAAAAAAAAAAAAAAAAAAAAGAAGAAAGCGTTGTACTTATCACTTTAACATCCAATTATTCTACATTGTCTGAAAATAGCACAACTATGCTCTTACACGCCTTGTTCTGTCTCTTGAGGGAAATAAAATCACAATAAAATAAAATAAGAATTTCATCAACAGATGGCGAAACAGAAAAAAATTCAAAACACCTTTTATATACAAACATGCTCACCGTTGTTAGTAATACAATCATTCACATTCTCTATGATTTAGCAAAACTGTGTTTGCATGTCAAGCTGATGTCATATCTAATGCAGATTTGGTAGATCATGCAATGAGATAAACTGAAACAATCACGCCACTAACTTTAAAAAATCTTTTTAAAAAAATGATTCCATTTGTAACTGCTCTCCCAAAGGAAAGTAAGTGGTTACAGTTTAACACTGTATTAAAGTCTGATGTAGAGATGTGGGAAAACAAATACACAACAAAGAAACGAGAAGGCGACCCAAACATGATATCAATAATAATTAAACGTGTACATATATAGATCTCAGTCTACATCTAGTTATAACACAGAAAAACAATGCTGTGACAATTAAAAGAAAACAAACAAGCTATACCAGACAGCTGAACAACAATTTAGCCCCTTCCTCCCCCCTCCCCCCCCTCCGCCCCCCACACCCCACCCCAAAAAAAGGGCCTCTCAAAACTGTTACATCTAGTTTTTACAATTCCAATGAACTTACCGTTACATACATTTAAAAAAACCAAAAAAAAAAAAAAAAAAAAAAAAAAAAAAAAAAAAGAAAAAACATCAACATACAAGGTGCTTTTAAAACATTATGCTTGATTTGTAAATTTGCATAGATCACCAACAGAAGAAGCAATACCACCACCCCAGATTCCTCAAGACCTGGGTTCACTTAAAGGAATGAATCAAAATAGCTAGAACGTTCGCAGGCTATGCGACAAAATCATTCTGGGTCTCGCCCTTTTCAATCACTTTTGAGCAGCACCATGAATAAATAACTTGGCATTGTCCAGTTCTTAAGACAAGATGAGAGGGACAGAGAGAGACAGCGACAGAGAGAGAGAGAGAGAGAGAGAGAGAGACAGACAGACAGAGACAGAGACAGAGAGATGCAGGACATGACAGTAAAGCTTAGATTTTAACTGAATGAAAACAGTATACTGAAGAAATAGGCAGGTTTGATGGTGCTTATCTTAAGCTGCAAACAATGCACTGAACATTAAAACATTTGATGAATTGCTGTAGTTACTAGAGATTTAATACTAATGAAAGCATACACACGCAACAGCTGACGGATTAGTTTTTATATACATACTGTGATGTAGTTCAATTAAACTTGGATCTTAACTATCATTTTTTGTCTTTCTTTTTTTTTTTTTTTTTTATTTGGCTGACCAGTGGTGTCTGGTTGTGTGGACTCAACAAACCTAGGAATAACCCAACAACAAAGCAACAGATTTCAAACATTTCAAATATTCAGTAATGTTATGTTATAAGTCTCAGAAGCTCATTTCATGGTACATCTGACCACCATCTTCTACACTGTTTTATTTGAACTGTTGCAATAATATATTTTTGTTGAAACAAAGAGATATTTTTCACTGTTTTCTACACTGTTGCAATAATTGGAATTTTTTGAAACTGTTGCACTGTTTTATACATTTTGTTTGAAAAACAAAGAGATATTTCTTCTACACTGTTTGTGGAATTTGAACTGTTGCAATAATTATACATTTTGTTGAAAACAAGAGATATTTCTTTACACTGTTTATGAATTTGAACTGTTGCAATAATTACACATTTTTGTTGAAACAAAGAGATATTACACATTTTTGTATACTTCTTGTATCTATAGCACAGAGACAGAGAAGGGGGGGGCAGAGAGAGAAGTGGGGGGAGAGAGAGAGAGAGAGAGAGAGAGAGAGAGAGAGGAGAGAGGGGGAGAGAGAGAGCTCTTGCGTGCCCAACACAATAAGTCATTTGACATGTTTAATTATTTCAATAAATTTCCACAGTTTGCAACAGCTGTGATGCACAGGAACGTTTATACTAAACATTTTTTTTTGAGTCCCCTGCCCCCTCCACCAAACAATGAAATGAAGATGTGTGGCAATACTAAAATTGGTGTATATACATGCATGCATGGTACCCTAACATTCTCATTAAAAATACTGTTATTTCGGCACACACACACACACACATGCACACACACAAAGCATGCGAGCACGCACACACACGCGCGCACACACACACACACACACACACACACACACACACACACACACACACACACACACACACAGCACACACACACATAAAAACTTGCTCACTTAATTTGGCACGAAGGGCCTACAGAGGAAGCGATGTTAAAAGCTATGTCTGACCAGTAACCCAGGTTTAAAACAGCAACCATAAGAGCATTCTGTACATGTTCACTGGGCATTTGTCAGCTTATTGCTACTCCTGGAATATAAATGTCAGGATCTTAGTCATTCTGCTTTCTAACGAAAAGGAAAAAAAAAAAAATCCCTGAGTAACCCTTCAATTTTCATTTATTACCCACTAATAATGTATTGTACCAAGCAGGAGAATGTGTGTGTGTGTGTGTGTGTGTGTGTGTGTGTGTGTGTGTGTGTGTGTGTGTGTGTGTGTGTGTGCATACATGTGTGTGTGTACTCTGTGTGTGTGTGTGTGTGTATGTGTGTGTGTGTGTGTGTGTGTGTGTCAGTGTGTGCGTGTGTGCGTGCATGCATAACTATGCACAGGTAAGGGCACACATGTATGAGCACACCTCCAGATTCTATTTTGAGTCTGGGGGAAAATGTGTTAACAACAATTTCATCCTCCTTGACCAAAATAATTTTTAAACCTGGTCAATGTATCAGGCACAAAATATCTAAACTTCTGTAAAATGCATTGGCAAATTCAGTGGAAAACATGAAAGTGACAGGCATAATCTACATCGCAGAAATTATGTACTGCATTATTTTTTTCATTTCAATTAGTACCTGAGAAAATGAATCTTGCAGGTCACTACAACAAGGGTACATTCATTATAAAGCCAGAGCATACTTGCCAACTTTCCCGGAAACAAACTCTGAAAGCCAAAAGATATACAGTAAAGGAGGCCTGACTTACCTGGAAACATCATTTTTAACCTCAACCATTTTCACTGAATGAGGATGTGGACTTATAACAGAAACCTTCTAGTATGTGGTCGCTGGCATTTACAGAACATCCTTTTGGCTTTATTCAGCAGCATTTTTTTATCACATCAATCCACAAAATCTCTCAAGACCAATATTTTTTCAAGAGAATATGGAATTTCAGGCATTTTTTTTCACCAGCTTCTAGACATTTCTGGTAGGATTTTGAAAACAGGATAAATCCTGAAAAAAAAAACAACCCAAAAAACCAGAATCACTATTAGAATGAAAAGGAATAAAAGCTGCATGGTGGAAATTCAGAAAGTATTCTTTGATCCCACTGATTTTTTCGGGGGGTTAGATGATCAAGCATGTGAATGGGCTGGTGTTCCCAACTCTCATGTTGAATCGTAAAGCTACACCCAAATTTGCCTAAGTTTCATGTACAAGACAAATATGATTGACGCAGACACACAATAGCCTAAAACAACAGATTATTGATAATGACCAGTCTATTCTTACAACTTTGAAAGAAAGTGTTTTTATCTATGGAAAACATACCCATGAAATACAACTTCTGCTGACAAAAAAAAAAAAATGTTCTCAAAATTTTCTGTTCTTCTCAAAGTCCACATTTGTACTAAATTGTAGTGCATTTGGATAAATTTCAGTGATGTTTACTTTGAACTAGAAATCTTACATTGCAAGTCAAGCAGAAATGAGAATGTGATGATTTAAGGCTTCTGCTGATGTTTATTAGGCTACTGTTCGCAAACGTAATGAAAAAGAAAAAAGATTATGCAGATAGAGATGTAACAGAGAATCACTTGACCCCATCATTCTAGAACAGAACATTCACAGCTGTTAATACGGCTGTTTATCAACAATGTTAGGACATAGAGCAAAGACAAAATGCAAAACACACCATAACACACAGAGTTATAACAAAAAGAGTCAAAGCTTCTCAGCGGAAACAGAAGAAAAGCTTTTAAAAGCACTGGAAATTCCTTTTTTCAAAACTGCACACATTTTCTGTGGCTGTAATGACACGAGTGTGACCTTGACATTCAGTTTGCGATGGAACAATGTACAAATAAGTTTAGAATAACAGTATCAGACTAGTCTTTCGAACCAAATTATATCCATTTTCATCTACCATTCTTAATCTGATTAACGTGTGATGCATTAATTGTTTTTTGGGTACATTCTGCAGTATGTTATATAATGTGTAAAAGGTTGTGTCATTACATTCTCATACCTTCTATCTGCAAAAAGGGCAATTCAGAAATTGAGAAAATGATTCCAGCATATATATATAGCATACAGCTGCTGTACATTTAACTATTTTCAGTTATAAATCACAAAGAGAAGACTTTCAAAGAGAGAAGGGGGGGGGGGGGGGGTTGATTGATAACCTTGAGGGAAGTGGGGGGGGGGGGGGGGGAGATTGATTGATTGATAATCTTTATTCCTAAGGATAATAAGCAAGACGATGCTTTCTACCACCTGGCCCTTATCCCAGTTCAGGGACTGAGGACATTAACAAGGAAAACAAAATATCTTACAAGTTACACATGATATAGAACTCACTATAACAAGGAGAAAGAGAGAGAGAGAGAGAGAGAGAGAGAGAGAGAGAGAGAGAGAGAGAGAGAGAGAGAGAGAGAGAAACTGAGAGAGAGGGCGGGACAGCACAGCACAAGGGGGGGGGGGGGGGGGGGGTCTGTTTTAACAGACACAAAGTTGTGGAAATGCTTTCCATGTTCCATATGCATGTCCACACTATTTACAGGTTAATGTTACATTGTGTATCAGAGCTCATCAATAATAACAGCTGGTGGTCCATAGTTAATTTCTGTTGTTGTTTTTGCTTTGTTTGTTTGTGAAAAAGGTGTGGTAGTGTCTTTTTCTCTCAAAAGTAAACAAGACAAAAAAATCAAGCTTAATTTCGAAGTTTTGAATACAGAACTTTCTTCTAAATTGTTTGGGGGGGGGGGGGGGGGGGGGGGGGGGGGGGGGGGGGGGGGGGGGGGGAGGAGAGTAAACAAAAAATTCAAATGTTCATGTAAATATTAAAAAAAAAAAAAATCACAATTAGTACAAATTATGACAACAAAATAACTTAAAGACTAGGAGAAAAGGAACACAAAACAATAGATATAAAACAGTGGACCATGGCTTACTGCATCCTCTTGCTCTCTTTCTAATCCTATTGAGTAAACAAAACTGAATTTAAAAGAGCTAAACGAGATGTACTCTTCACTTGCTGAAATCCAGATCAACTACCACACATGAAAATAACATTTTGGGGCTCAAAGACTTTGACTTCAGATTTAGACTTGTGAGTGACTTTGCTGTGTTAAGTGTGAGTTTGATTTCTATTCAACACACAATATTTATCATGACCTGCACTAGTTTTTCATATACAAGCTTTTACTGCCTTTGAACTTTCATAAACCGTTGCTTTCATATGAAAAAGATACATGCATTTTCATATGATGAATTTTTCATGAACTCTTGCTGATAACTAGTTACACCTGATCAAGTTTCATGTAACATGTAGACATAACTGCTCTGGCATTAATGATTATGTAAGTTTTTACTTTTGTGTTTTCTGTTGTAGTAAAAATCAAACACATCATTATGGTGGCTTTCTGATGCCTTATAAATAGAAGTTATACAGACTTCAAGTGGTCGCTCAATTTACCATGTTGTTTGGCTTGTATGGCCTTCATCTCTTACATGGCTGTCACGATTGTGACTGCATTATGAATATGAATGTGTCTGTGTCAGTGTGTGTGTGTGTGTGCATAGTCTTCTGATCTGTCGGTAGTCAGGCTAGATCATCCCTATTCTTGTACTTTGCATGTATGCAAGTCCATAGATCTACACATGCATGCAGAAGTGGATGTGCATGAGCCCATCTACCAAATTTTCATGACATGACATTGAAAAAAAAAGGAAAAGAAAACCAACTTTTGGCAGTGAAACTTCTTTTTTTTAAAGAAATTTTTTCTTTTCCTTTTTCTTTTCAAAGAAAACACACAACAACAACAACAATGGCAACAACACTGTTGTGAACCATAATACCCTGGGCCCTCTCTCTCTCCTAATCTTTTGAGTTGGGGTGCAGCCAATGGTTTTCACAAAGTGATCTGTTAACCATGTCACGGGTTAAAAGTTTTACAGAACATCAAAAAACAGATGAGAAATTCATCATAGTCTAGAATTTTGTGAACCTCTTCATACATCCCTGTCTGCTGCCCCCCCCCCCCCCCCCCCCCCCCCCCCCCCCCCCCCCCCCCCCCCCCCGCCCCACCTTCCTCTCACATAAGTCATAGTCATAATTTGTAATCTCTTTTGTGGGAAGCACTAGATTTATCCCTCCCTCACCCACCTCCTCTTAAAAAACAAAACAAAACAAAAACAAAAATAAACCTCACAAGCCTCAACTTCCACCAATAAAAATTTATGTAGAGAATAAAAACCTCAAACCTTGCAGACTATGACACAGAACTGTCAAACGGAAAATTATTGAACAAAAAAAAAATGTGTTCATTTGGAGAAGCACACACATCCCACCATATTGAACATCAAACTTGAACAATCAAAGAAAGCTCTCAGCAGCTGCAAAAAGTGTTTATGTTATAGTATTGCTGCGTGGTTTTCCTCGTCCCAATCCTCCATAAAACCCCCCAGATCCATCTGGTCCACGAGGCTGTCGCACCACACCAGTCATGTCCAACATCTTTGGTGCTGAGCCTGGGACGATGGTGCCATCGAGATTTCGTCGTCCAGCCATGGGACTGCCAAGTGGGCTGGCATTGCTCTTGGAATCCTGTGCTGCACGTAGACGTCGCTGAACCCAGGGGCTGGAGGGTGTACTCTCCCCCTGGCAGGGCTCCAATTTACGTCGAGACACCTCAGGACTACTGCGAGGGCTTGGGCGCAGATCTTTAGGAGAGGTAGAGTCGGTCAAGGAGACTTGCCATGGTTACGGCGGCGTTGCGTACGAGGACTGGAACGAGGTGAAGAACGAGGGACTGGGCAAAGGACTCAAGTGATTTGAATCCAGAGATCGGTTGAGGGATCGGGGAACACTTGGACCATCTCCCTCTGATCCACTGCTGTAGCAGGATGAATCATTTTCAGCAGACAGTTCATCAACACGAGTTTTCTTCTTACGGTTTGTACGCTTCTTCTTCTTCTTGTCATCATCCCCACCACCTTCTTCAGGTGAAGCGTCATTGTCTTTGTCTTCTTTTTTCTTTTTTCTTTTTTGGCATGGCCAAGAGGACAACACGCATGCCATTACGCCAGTCCTCAGTATTCGTCATCAAGTCACAGGCGCATTTAGCATGCTCATGCTTTTCAAACTCAATCACAGCGCATGTGGTGGTGCCAATTCTGGATGTTTTGTTGAATACTTTTTCACATCTGGAGGGACTGATTTCCTGGTCGAAGAATCCTAATGAGAACAACCTCTCCACATTTTGAGAAGATTTCTGCAATTGACTCTATAGTTGGGTTCTCTTGAGGAAGTTTACTACCACTACCGTCCTTGATGGTGTCGTTTCGTCAAACTCTGGGAGAGCTTTTCTCCTCCTCACCTTAGTTCCTTCTTCATTCACTTCCAACTCGACAGACTCGCGCAAACTGTAAGCAACGACACGATAATCTTTCGTTAGCGTTTTGACTTTCTTGAACGACGTTATCAGCTTGATGCTGACGTACCCCATTTTATTTCGGCGCACGTGCTTCAAGAGAAACGAGTCTTCAAAATGTTTGCGTCAGAAAAGTAAAACTCCACCTGTTTAATGATTTTGTCACGGAGTTCGTCGTCCGGTAATGGGAAGTCACCTCCTGCTGACCTCTCATGGTCACCGTCGTCTGAAACGTGACTGCCTCCTTCTTCTTCGCTGGTGTACACGCTGCTCACGCAGTCTTCATCCCGCAGCTGTTCGACACGGAGAGATGGAGCTATCAGGACCACAGGCGGTTCCGAGCCATGCAACGGACCTTCCTCGTCCCGTTCCATGATGGCATGGTTTCCAACGTGCCGATCGCTTTCATTCACGACAGGATAATCCGCTTCTTCGATGACGACTGAAACTTCCCCTTCGCCGCTCATTTTCTTACCGAATGGCACCTACAATAAAGAGCAAACTACCTGATCAATATGGTAGTAGTTGTTCGGTAGAAATCGAGCGGCTGCCGAAAAGACACCTCTGCAGTGGAGTTTCTGTCGGTTGTGTCTGTCATCCGTCAAGTGTGTAAAAATATCGTTGTGTGATGTCTCGCGTGATGTCATTCCTCGGCGATTTGTTTACGTCGCCGAGGGGGCCCAATCTGGGATTTTCCCCCAAATCGTGTACACACACACACACACGCACGCACGCACGCGCACGCGCGCGCGCGCGCGCGCGCGCACACACACACACACACACACACACACACGCACGCACGCACGCACGCACACACACACACACACACACACACACACACACACACACACACTTGGGACAAAAGGTAATGTGAGAAATTGTGGAAAACATGTGGCTAAATTATTGTTTATTTGCTGTGAAAACCACAAATTAATTTCTCAAATTGAGATCCAAAGTTCTTGATTGACTTGACTTGACTTGACTTGACTTGACAGGGATGGAGGACATTCCTTGAAATCCTTTAAATTATCCAAAGTTCATCATAGACTGAACATTATGGATAATTTCTTCTCTCTTCGAGTGACTGATGTGTGGAATGGTCTTCCTGATTATGTAGTAACAGCCCCTACAATCAACGTCTTCAAGTCACGGTTAGACACTCACTGGAAGGAACTGCCGACAAAATACAATCCAGAATGTTTATCGACCTAGATAGTCTCAGTCTGTGACTCTCTTCCTTTACACGCATGCAGCGTTTTTGACCTAGATATCGTATCACCTTTTCAAGAGGGGTTACCCCGCTCCCTATCCTGCCCAGAACAAGCATTAGGCTAGTCCAGGCCCACCAACCATTCACACACACTTCCACACACGACAACACATACAATGGCTGTATTTTAAAAGTAAATTTGCTGAGCTCCCTCCTGAAATGTGCCAGAGAGGGGGCCTCGGCTGCAGCTGCCGGTAGAGAATTCCAAACTGGAATGGGTGCGGTGACAGAAGCTATACTTCAGAACATCGGTTTTTGATCTGAGGTGGCGGAATTTCTTGGAGTGGTTAGCTCTTGTTCTGGCGGATGCTGGTGTCAGGTACTCCTCTGGGGGAATGTCCACAAGGTTGTTCACAGACTTGTAGAACATTGTTAGCTGGGCTTTCGTCCTCCTGGACTCCAGGGATTCCCATTTGAGAGGTCAGTGAGCAGCAGACCAGTAACGCTACAGGTGTAATCATAGCGGTTGGTGACGTATCTGGCTGCTCTCTTCTGTACTGCTTCTATCTGTGTCTAGTTTTGTCTGCGGTGTACGGGTTCCAGACTGTACTGTAGTATTCGAGGTGGGGGCGAACTAGGGTCTTGTAGGCATTGGTCTTGGTTGCCTGGTTCGCTACCCTCAGGTTCCGCCTCAGGAATCCTATCATGCTGCTGGCCTTTTTGGTGGAGCGGTTGATATGGCTGGTCCAGCTTAGATCTCTCGAGATATTAACTCCCAGATATTTTCTTTCAGCTTGCACCTAAATATGATGGGGTCCTTGGATCTGGTGCAGGATAGGGTATTGCATTTCTGCGGGTGGAATTCCATACCCCATCTCTTTTCCCACTTGGACAGTGTGTTTAAGTCCTCCTGCAGTAGTTCAAGTTAAAAGTCAAGTTGGCGTATTGTCAGAGATCTTTGTAAACTGGAGTTCGTTCAAATTGCTGAGATGCAACATGTTGGCGGCATAAGCAATGATAATAACTGTAATTCCAAAATGTTATTCAAAACAATCAGAAAAGGTGGCCCATTAATCTATAAATCTAAAATCTAGTAAAATCTAGTAAATATTAAAAGCAAAAGACTTTAACGTTGCTCGTTCAGTCTGTGCCCCCCCCCCCCCCTTCTCTCCCTCTCCCTCCCTCTAATCTAATACGTGTCATAGAAGCAGCATCACCTCAAACGAATTCAATCAACATTTTACAAGTGTGGCAGAATGTTCTTTTTTCCCGCAGGCTGATACTCCTGCGGGCACTCCCCGTGTAGACAGGCAAGGATTAATCCCATCTACCCAACAAAGGGAGTGAAGTTTTGTGTGTATATGACCGTTTTTTTTTTTTTTTTTTTTTTTTTTTTTATCCCGCCATTAAGGCAGCCATACTCCAACGTCAGAGAAGGTGCATGCTGTGTGTAACGTGTCATCTATACCAACGGCAAAAAAGGCCTTCCGAAAGTTGGTGATCGGATTTTACGTGCATGTAAGACGTTATGCGTGTGCTCACACACGGAACCTCGGTTTATAGTCTCACTGGAAGGACTGTATGGGAAATGGAGTCAGAACCAATGTTAACTCCGAGGGAAAATCCCCCTGTACCCAAACGGCCCGGCGAAGATTCGAACCCGCAACCCCGCGATCACCGAGATTACGAGTCCGGCGCTCTACCAGTGAACTATTCCGGCCCCCGTGGCAGAACGTACAATTGATCAAAATCTTACCCAACTAAATTACCTTGAAAAACTAACATTGTTCTGGAAATCCAAGAATATTCATTCCCAATTGTCAATCCCCTTAATGTCTGTAACTAATGTTTACTAATCCTTACGTCATCTTAAGGGAACAGGATGTAGTGGATTGGATGGAAATGATAGTAAAATTCTAAAAACTTTCAGCTCAAATAATGGCTGAAATGCTTACTTACATCTACAACTTGTGCATTGAAAAATGTCACTTTCCAACACAGTTCAAAGTAGCAAAAATCATTCCCATCTACAAATCTGGTGATAATTCTAATCCGACCAATTACAGACCAACATCTATTTTGTCAGTGTTATCAAAACTCTTAGAAAAACACATAAATGTTCATGTTTACGAAAATCTTGAGGCACTAAATCTACTGAATGGCAGCCAATTTGGCTTCAGGAAAAATAGTTCGTGTCATACTGCTCTAACAAACCTAGCAGAACACTGGCATATGAATATCAATGAAAAATAAAGATTGTGGAGCATTGTTTCTTGATTATGCAAAGACTTTTGATGTCGTAGACCACAAGCTGTTGTGCAAAAACTATCATTGTGTGGCATTAAAGGAAACGTGCTCCAGCTGATTTCATCATTCCTTAAAATCGTCAAATATTTGTCTGTTTGAATTCTTCAGCATCCAATATATTATCTGTCAAATATGGAGTAACCCAGGGCTCAGTTTCAGGTCTTCTCCTATTTTGTATCTATGTAAATGATCCCCCTCTTCATACTGAAGAATCTTGCGAACTCTTTTGTGGTGATACGACGATTCATAAAACATTTCTAACCTTAATACAGTGTATGCATCATTACAAAAATCTGCAGACATCTTAAGTGAATGGTGTCGAGTGAATCGTGTGTCACTGAACCCCAGCAAGACTAAAGTTATGCTTATAACAACCCGTCAAAGACGACAAAACATAAAACATTTCCTTGTATTTCTCTTCAGCTCAACAATGAAAAAAAACTGAAGTGATCTTCTTTGCACCCAAAAGACTTCTTTCATCTGACTGCTCAAAGTCTATCAAACTGGAAAATTGTCTTATTCAGGCATCTTCATCTGCACGGAATTTAGGTCGTACCTTCGACTCAGCACTTTCTTTCCAGCAAAATGTTTCCACAGTCTGCCCTGTCTGTTACTTTGAGCTTCGCCGCATTGGTTCTGTGCGACATCTTCTCTCTGTTGATGCCACAAAAACCCTTGTTTCTGAATACATTCTATCTAGACTTGAGTACTGTAATTCTCTTCTAGCTGGCTGTCCCTAGAATCTTCTTAGTCGTCTCCAGAAAGCACAAAACAATGCTGCTCGTTTGATTCTCAGACAACCCAAATCTTCTCATATTTCTTTCTCTTCGCTGGCTGCCGGTCGAAAAAAAACGAATAGACTACAAACTGTCCTTACTCTGCTTTAAATCTTTGAACTTCCTATCTTTCTGATCTCCTTCATCTCTGTGTTCCTTCTAGGTAGTTGCGTTCTTCTACTGACAACACTCTGCTCAAAATCCTCGACTTCGAGCTAAAACCTATGGCGATCGTTCTTTTTCTTTTCAGGGTCCGGTTTCTTGGAATAAACTCCTAATATCTATGCCTAGTTCAAACTCTCTGTCTTCCGTCAAGGCATCTCTTAAAACGACCCTCTTCACCTGTCAATGGCAGTTCTTTCTTCCCCTTCTCTTGCCCATCAAACTGATTCTGCGACTAATATGTGTGTGTGTGTGTGTGTGTGTGTGTGTGTGTGTGTGTGTGTGTGTGTGTGTGTGTGTGTGCGTGCGTGCGTGAGTGCATGCGTGCGCATGCGTGTGTGTGTGTGTGTGTGTGTGTGTGTGTGTGTGTGTGCGCGCACGCGCATGTGTGTGCGTGTGCGTGTGTGTGTGAGTGT
>JADBJO010004496.1:165000-170000 GCA_016801955.1 Conus betulinus
CAATATTTCAATCAAAAATTACAAAAGCATCATACCAATATTTCAGTCAAAAATTACAAAGCACGTTCGTGGGTGAGTGCGCCCAAAACAATAGGGGGGCTCTCTCTCTCTCTCTCTCTCTCTCTCTCTCTCTCTCTCTCTCTCTCTGTGTGTGGTGTGTGTGTGTGTGTGTGTGTGTGTGTGTGTGTGTGTGTGTATTAGTAATAAACTCATTTATTCTATCACGGGCAGACTGGCTGTAAGTTCCAAGATTGAAACATCTTTTTGTGTGGCTGGTCTGTCTGGCAACGAACCGCTCGCTCTTCGTTTTCACTGTCCTAAATGCTGTTTGCTTTTGCCTGAAGAAGAGCCAAGAAGTGAAAATGCAAGAAGTGAAATGTTTTGTCCTGTGATCTGTTCGTCTGTCTTGTCTTGCAAAGTTATAACCTTCCTGTCAATTTTTTTTTTACTATGGGGTCAATGCTGATGTTGCCGGTATGGGGATCCCAGGCTGGAGATGTGTATTCCAGCAATGGTCGGACTGACATTGGATCATGACTGAAGGAGAACTGAGACTCCCACACTGTCTTCGGAAGACCTTGGGAGTAGCTTGTCCTCAAAGGGTTTCCGATAGAACACAAACGTAGGGTCGCTGCACACTGCTCACGTGCAGCAACGAGTGCTTGTTACGCATTGATTTGTTTCCCTTTATTCTCCATCACAGTGGCTCTCCTGGTCACATTTGTGGGTAAATCTCCTGTTGCCTGCAGTTGCACTGACGTTTGGTGAATGAATGATGACATTAATGTCTGTTAGCCTGAGCCTCTCAAGAAATGGACTTACGTCCATGTAGGATTCGGCAAAGTTGTGATTGAACAAGTGACGACGAGAAAGGGATGACTTTTTTATACACAACTTTTTGTATCCCTAAAAAGGCCTCAGGCTGGTACCCTCACAGCTTTTCGCAACGAATTCGAAGAAATGTCTTTAATACCGCAAAGTAAAAATTCTTCCACACTTGCGAGTAACTAAATGTTTAACTTCAGTTTTGGACAATTAATGGAAACGATGTACTCATGTTTATACGAAAACATTGTTTTAAAACAATGGAGTGCTCCTGAGAGCAGACGTATTCAACATGGCAGACACAGCGCAGTTGGAAGTATTGGAGAAGAGGATGAGTGCTTTAGAAATTCTTGTCTTTGGTAATGCAGACAAAGATGCATTATATCCAAAGGTAATTTAAATAACTGGTATGGTCAAACATCAGCAAAAGGTTGATCAGATATCATTGTAAATTTAAATGTGAATGTAGAAGCTCAGGAAGTCGGGGGCATCACTCGCAGTACTACTTAATTAGATGAGCGAGTTCAGACTCCGACTCCGAGTGCCCAGTTTAGATTTTCGTGGGGTGTTCGGCTAGATTGGATCGTTTGTTTCTTCGTTTTCTTTTTCTTTTTTTTAAAGCCTTGAATTATTATTTTGATTTCATGATTTCTTTTTTGAGTTAAATGGAAGAACGGCTTTGCATGATGTTTGAAGTGAGCTAGTACAGTAGCAGACACGAGTTACGGTCCGATAGTGACTTAGTGAGTGACTTATCACGGCTGATTTGTCAGGCAGGTCATTGAAGAATATCTATTAGGCGTATTGCCACAAAATCAGCTGTTACACCTGTAGTAAAGAGAGTCAATTCATGCAAGGAACAATTCAGAAAGTTTCAGCCATTTGGACTTACTGTGAGCAAAGTCAACAGACATTATACTTTATAGATACTACACACCATGTTGCCGGCCTTCATAGCCCCCTCACCTCCCCATCACACACACACACACACACACACACACACACACACACACACACACTCACATGAACACACTTTACACACACACACACACACAAGCATGCATGCACGTGCGCATTGAGTGACATACATACAGACACACACACATGTATACAGACAACACACACAGTGACACACACACACACACACACACACACACACACACACACACACACACACACACACACACGCACACTCAAGCACACACACAGTTAATGAGGCCAAGAGGTCACCATAGGATTTGGCTTGAAATGGTTTTGCTGTGCAGCGAGTGCTGAAAATTCAAGGTGTGCAGCATTTGAAGGCAGAATTTGGTGGCTTCATTGTTCATAATCATAATGATCCCAGTTTGGATCTTTTTCTACTATAGAAAGAAACAAATTGAAGTCTAGGTCAAAAGGACCTAAGTACTGTGTGTAGACATACAGTTGCAGTGGCTTTAAAACAATTTGTTTTACAGCCCAGCTGACACGCATAGCCCTTTTATGGCTGATGATGTGATGTTGACACTGACACAATCCCGACTAGATTTCTCGAGGCTTAAGTTATAAAGACTAAAAACAATGAAGACAACCCACTGGTGTTTTGTTACGTACATGTATGAACTTCATGTCTGCTTTTCTCTAGATGATATTTAGATTTTTTTTTTTTTTCTTTCTTTTTTTTTTTTTTTACGAGGAAGAATAGAGTGATGTGGCATTAAGGTGGAATACAGGCAACCATCTCTTGCTTAAAAAAAAAAAATTATTGTGGACCTGTTGTAAAAACCGATAGCGCTGGATGTGTGTGTGTGTGTGTATGTGTGTGTGTGTGTGTGTGTGTGTGTGTGTGTGTGTGTGTGTGTGTTTTGCCTCGCAACTTCTATCTGTCTGTCTCTGTATCCCTCATATTTTCAGGTTATTTTCATTACATTTATATATACTTATATGCAACACGCAAGGACATTTTTTAAAATGTTGTTTATGAAGGAAAAAAAAGGAGGTGGAGGTGGGGGGGGGGGGGGGGGGGGGTAGGGGGAAGCAAAATAAATCAAATATGTAAATATTTTGAAGTTTTCTTGTTTTTTTTTTGTTGTGCTGGCAGATAAAGAAAATATATATTTTGTACGAGCTTTTGCTATCACTATCAGATTAATTGTTTTACTTATTTTCAGCAGTCAGCATTTTGTGCATTTTGTTTTGCAGTTTGTGTGTTTTTGATCATTGGTGTATTTAGAAAAAATGATTTTATACCTTTTAAACTCTTTTAGTGAAACAAAAATCTTACATAAATGTCAGCGAACCGCCCAGAGAAACGTGGACAAACGAGTCACAAGACAAACCACAACGCGTTTCGACCTCTTAGGTCTTCTTCAGGTGCAACAAACATGAAACAAATAACGAAAATGCACTTAGCTTTGATCGCTTCTGTGTTCAGCGCAAGAAATAGAAAGAAGAAAGAAGGCGTGAATATGTAAATATTTGAAGTTTTCTTGTTTCTTTTTTGTTGTGCTGGCAGATAAAAGAAAATATATATTTTGTACGAGCTTTTGCTATCACTATCAGATTAATTGTTTTACTTATTATCAGCAGTCAGCATTTTGTGCATTTTGTTTTGCAGTTTGTGTGTTTTTGATCATTGGTGTATTTAGAAAAAATGATTTTATACCTTTTTAAACTCTTTTAATGAAACAAATCTTAAATAAATGTCAGCATTTTGTGCATTTTGTTTTGCAACGCCTTCCTTCTTTCTTGCGCTGAACACAGAAGCGATCAAAGCTAAGTGCATTTTCGTTATTTGTTTCATGTTTGTTGCACCTGAAGAAGACCTAAGAGGTCGAAACGCGTTGTGGTTTGTCTTGTGAGTAATGTGACTCGTTTGTCCATGTTTCTCTGGGCGGTCGCTGACATTTATTTAAGATTTGTTTAGATTTCTGCCTGCAGTCGTTTCACTTTGCAACTAGATCTTTTAGTGAAAAAAATCTCTCAAACATTAATGACATTCAGCTTTGATTATGCTTGAATTTAAATTAGAAATAAATTGGTCTATTGGATTGAGGATATCTGTCTATCTATCTGTCTGTCTGTCTGTCAATCTGTCTATTCATCCACCCATCCATCCATCTATCCATCTGTCTATCTATCTGTCTATTCTATCTGTCTTTACTCCTCAGTTCTGTAGTGTGATGGGAATATAGGAGGTAGGAGGAAGGGAGGAGGAGGAGCAATATGCTAGCTTTTAAATCTTTTTAAAAACTAACTTTGTATAATCCAGAACTGAAGCAATCCCCAAAACTGAACTAGGCAAAATGACAGAGATTGGGGTGGTTAATGTACAGGATAATGATTCATGCAAGTTGCTCAGGGACTGGATAATCAGCTGCCCTGGGGCAGTAGTTAGCATTGCTGACTTGTGGATGGTTCGATTTCTATCAGTTCTATCAATATCTGGGATGTATGGCCCCCAGTTGGCTCCTCTCCGGTGTTGTGTGCGCAGTAGGCTTTAAAGGGGAAGACTGGAATCACAGAATTGAGTTTCATCCACTAATGACTTGCTTCATGGAGTATTGCATAATTTTCTGACCCACCACTGCTGGTGTCTGTATTGCTTTGACCTGGTTCACTCTGGGATGTATTATGAAAGAAACAACAGAGTGTTGCCCTGTCATGTAGTCTCTGACCAGAATGGAGATATTCATAACTTCTTCTTCAGCATCCTTATCCTTATTGATCATCATAAAAACGACAGTCAAGATTCTGTGACCCTTCGTATCATGCTCATGCAGTGACCTGAGTGTGTATTTCCTTTTAAGTCATGCCCATGGTGGGTTCATGTCAAAGTTTTTGGTATCAGGGAGTTCATGGGAACTATCATTTGGTGGACATAGTGATGCTTTGAGAAGGGAGATACTCACATAAGCTGGCTTTGGAATGGAGTTGTCTATGTTCATCACCAGGGGCCTAAAGGGTGGTGTCCTGCATAAGTTGGATCAGAACAGGTGCCACTGAACACCCACCAAAGTGACTCGGCAGCAGTGCAGTGCATTCTCTGGTGGGTTGCTTTGTGGTGACCTGATACTGATTGGACCATGTGGATTGCTGGTAGTGGTGGTGGGGGGTGTGACAGAACACATGTCTTGTTGTAGCTGTGTTCTAGGAGATGGAATAAGAACATAATAAAAAAT
This sequence comes from Conus betulinus, assembly GCA_016801955.1. NCBI lineage: Eukaryota > Metazoa > Mollusca > Gastropoda > Neogastropoda > Conidae > Conus > Conus betulinus. The sequence goes on from JADBJO010004496.1 coordinate 169,986, forward strand.
ATTATATATCTGGTT
>JADBJO010004496.1:177500-195000 GCA_016801955.1 Conus betulinus
TAGGGAGGGGATGGGGGAAGGGGTAGTGACTGAAGTGGGAAGGGGAGTGGGGATGATGATATTTTCAGTACTCTGATGATGTTTCTTGCTTTGGTGCAACGCTGTGATGTTTCTGAATTGACTTTTTTGTCTTAATTGACTTTTTTGTCTACCACATATATTTTCCTCTGTGTGAAGAGACAAAAGGCATGCTCTGCAGTTTGAAATGTGTTGATTATGAATAATCTTGCTATGCATACATGCCTTGCTGAAAATTTTGCCTTGATAATGTCCCACTTTTAAAGAAAACAAACAAGAAAGCACATTCTCTCTTCAGACTTTCAGATTTTAATCCAGCAGCACTTTCATCACTGTGTACATTGCACTGGGAGAAAATATGAAAGTGTAATTACAAGGAAGGACATAAGAAATGGCGAGTGTTTATGTACTGGCAAACAAACTCTACATTACGTGTTGTGATGTTTGATGGTGTACAGAATGGGAGAGAGTGTGTATGTATATTTAAGTGCATATGGAAATGAGTGTGCATGTGATCAGCTTATCATCTGTACTGTGTTGGCTTTTAACATTGTGCTCGTTTGTGTCCAGAGGAGGAGTATCTTCGTCACATAGCCTCGCAGCTACAGGCCATCCAGCAGCATACTGAGGTGCTCGGCAGTGAGCACATCAAAAGTGAGTTGGCACGATAGGCCTTTTCCAGGAAAAAGAATAGGGGAGATAACAACTGCCTTTCCATCACAAATAGACCTCTTTTCAGTTCATGTGTCAAGATCATTATGCAGTTTGTTCAGGCATCATTTGGTAATCAAATATCATATAAAACCGGAGAGATACACATCTGAATCGATCAATGATAGTTATGATAAGTGAAGCGGAACTGTTTGTAACACAGTGTCTGCATTACAGTTGTATCATTTCACACCCCTCGTTTTGCAATGCCTCTCTCTTGGTTGAACTGTTAAGCTTATGGGGCAAAATAGACATGTTCTTAGAAAAAAAAATCAAGGGGAATTTAATGCATGTCTTTCTACTGTAAATAGAGCTAGCTTTTTTCAGTTTATGATTATGATAGTAATTATGATAGAGCATTTATAAAGCGCCTAGTCAAAGGTTATAGGTGCTGACAATCCCCTCATGTGTACGCAACAGGCTGCCTACCTGGACAGTGCTAACTGAAGAGTTGCCTGCAGGCACTTCATTTAGTTTGTTTTCTGTGTCATCCAGTCAACATCGTTCACTCAGTTTCCTTACTTCCTCCATTCTTTCAATTTGTCACCCAGGGTGCGTGCTATGTGCAACTTGTCATCCATACCAACAGCCAAACTGGCCTTCTCTTCCAAAAGTTGCTGATGGGATTTTACATGCGTGCAAGATGTAATGTGTGCGTTCACACATGGAACCTGGGTTTATAGTCTCATTTGAAGGACTGTTTGGGAAATGGAATCAGAACCAATGGTAACTTGGAGGGAAAAATCCTTCGGTACCGAAATGGCCTCGTGGAGATTCAAACCTGCAACCCCAGGATCACCAAGATCACGAGTCTGACGCTTTACCACTGAACTATTCTGGCCCCAGAATAAGTTTACAGGCTAGGCAAATAAAGTTAGGAGTCAAATATTTGATATGAAGCACATGCCAGGAAAAGGATTGCGATATTGACAGTCTGCATTGCAGGCGCACTGGTTCACACTCATGTTTTGACATTTTCTCCACGATTGAACAGTTCAGCTGATCGATGCACCTAAACTGCTTTGGGCATGCCCATCAGTTTTATTTGTCCTGTGAAAAGCAGGGTCAGTCTCACTGAATGTAAGCTTTAACATGATCACCACCTTTGCAGATTTCCGCATATCGTTTATTTCATTTTTTTTTAGGGCTTCATTCAGTGACCCGAGTCTGTACTATGTGATTTGCTTCATGAGACTACAGAGGATGATGACATGGTTGTCAAGGATCTACACTACATCAGAGTTATAAAGCAGCAGTGTATTCATGGTTTGAATCGAGCTTATTACTAGTTCTTTCATCAAATGTGAATGTGAAAGGGTAACAGTATTGAACTTACTTTCTTTAGTCAGTTCTCTCCCCTTGATTTCATCTGAGGTGGCCCAAGTGTGAATGTACAGGCATGAAAATGTTTTCTGTTTGACAGGTGTTAGCAGATTTATTGTTTTCAGAAAACGTTTTTGATTCTAGTGTAAATTGGTTAAGTCAACGTAGGGGGTTGAAGTTATATGTATATATTTTTGTTGCTTGCTGCTTTTTTGGTAAGCATCAGCTAAAATAACATTTTCATATTCATTCAGTTCATTCTGAAATGGATGACTTCAGTTTGCTTGGCCCTCTGAAAACCAATTACATTGCATTTATATATTGATGCTAACTGTTACAGTTACAGAGGAAAATGATCATTTATCACTAGAAAGTGTGCCATTTGTGGACAATGGCGCCATATTGTTGATTCAGTTATTGAAGTATTGTCAAAATGTTTGGTCAGATAATAAAAATGAGATAGTTTTTGTGACAGAGATAATTTCTTTTGTGGTAACAAGTTGAACTGGAAGTGGGTGTAGGAAGATGTGACGATAATTGCGTGGCCGTCTCCATGTAAGACGTTGTTAGTTGAGAGGCACCAATCAGAGTGGAGACTCCATTAAAGGAATCTATCATCTCCAGCAGCATATCATCAGTTAATGTCTCGTCCTCATTTTGAAACAGTGTGATTCAGAGGATTCAATGAGACAGCATCGTAGTGTTGTTCACACCTCATCCTCATTTCGAGACGGTGTGATTCGAAGGATTAAGTGAGACAGCATCGTAGTGTGTTCACACCACATCCTCATTTCGAGACAGTGTGATTCAGAGGATTAAGTGAGTTGGAATTGAAATGTTGTTGACATGCTGTGGTGTTTTTGTTGTGATGCAGATGTTCCCAAGCTATCCGGAAGTCTCCAGGAATTGAGTCAGACTCACATCCAGCAGCAGGTATACTCGGCTGAGCATGTGTTTCCAGCTACTATGGATGAATATGACAGTAGCAGGGGACAAGCTCAGATTTATTTTAAATTGCTCCAGTTTGTGAAAGGTGGTTGAATATGTCACTGTGAATGTTTTTCAACAATTGGCATTGACAGGCATTATAAGCAGTGAACAATTTTAAGGTTATTTGATGATTCCTACCATTTTTTTCTTGACGTCTGCTTAGACTAAACTTAGGCTTGACAGGTCACTTCTTATGCAAACATCTATGAATAATGTGCATTCATTGTACTAGGATGCATTGTACATCTGAAATGTCATGCACATACATATGAATAGAGTATACTGATCACAACCATTTTCAGTGGAAATCTCATTTGACCATACTTTACAAAATACTGCACATTAATTATAGGACACGGTTGTCAATTCCAATGCCTGTAAAACACTTTTCGTTAAACCTGCTCATGTGATCACATGAGACAAAATCCTCCCTTGAAATGTCAAGCTGCCACTGGAACATCAAGTGTTTATGTATGCATGTACTTGTGTGTGTGTGTGTGTGTGTGTGTGAAAGTCATTGCATTCAGTTTTACGTGTAGCGTTCTCAGCTGCAACGGATTTTACACCTGTCTTGTTTCTCCTGTGCAGGATGCCACAGCAGAGTTCATAGAGGGGACAGCCAGACTGATCAATGACTACAATGCAATAGTATCCTTTTCAGTTCTGGCTGGAAATTAGCCATGCAACTTGGTCGCTGATGTTGTGAGCTGGTGGGTTCTATTCATTCTTTTTTTTTTTTTTCCCCAAGCAGACAGAATGCTCATATTTACCAATACAAATCCCACTCACTTTCTTCAAAGTGATTTTGTGGCTGTTGATTGTGGAAGACTGTCTTCATTACTCAGGGTTCGTACCGAGTCCTGGAAGTCTGGAAAAGTCTTGGAAAAAATGGGAAAGGCTTTTCCAGGGCTGGAAAGTCTTGGAAAATTTGCTTTTACCCAGCAGGGTTTGGAAAAGTCATGAAATTTCCAGAGCTCTGTCATGAACGTTCAAGTCATGAACTGAAAACAAATTATTTACATCAAATTTCGGAAAAGGTCGATGTCGATTTGCCACCCCGTCAACACTCGCGCATCCGAACTGCAGAATCATTTATTTTGCCGTCCGAGTAGTCTCCCTTGTGTCGAGTGCGCATGTGCGCAATTTTCCAGCCCCAACTTCCGTTCTATGATTTTTTCTCAATCGTTTGCGCCTGCACGGCAAGAATTAAAAAAAATGGGAAAGTGTGTATTCAGCCAAGCGTGGTTGACCAATAGACAGTACCAGAACTGGATCGAAAAAGCATCGGACGGCAATAGATTTCGAGCCAAATTTGTGTCAAAGACCTGCTTAAGTCTGCTGATGAGTTTGCTGAGAAAAAGCAGAAAGAACACAAAACTTCACCTTCATAGCAAAGTCAAATGCTCTACATAGATCTGCTAAGGATAAGACAGCTGAAGTTTCTGTTCTTGAGGCCCAGATAAATGAGAAGTTGAAGAAATCAAAAAGTAGAACTGGGATAGGATACATTTTCAGGTGTGAGAGTGGGATCGTGTCAATTTACATTACACAGGGTTCGTACCTTGAAAACCCTTTAAATTTCAACTGGGTCAGAAGGCCCTTGAAAACTGCAGATATCCCTACCATCCCTTGAAATCCCCTTAAAAATCGTTTTCGGACCAAAACTGACCGTAACATTTGAAGACGAATCGGAGAACAAACGCGAACGATACTTCGGACATCGATTTTCGCCTCTCGAATCGTGTTGCGTGTCGTCTGCTTTTCAAGCAAAGGGAAGCAATTCAATAGTCGGTTATCGTTTGCGCATGCGCAGTTCGACTTCCGACAAAGGGCGCCATGCTCTATCATCTTCGGCGAAGTCCGATACTGTTGCGTCTGTCATCATGCCAAAGGGAAATTACGCATTTGATCCGTTGTGGCTACAGAAGGAAGAATATCGAAGCTGGATCATTGAATGCAGAGACAACAAACAAGTGTGTTTTTCTGTAAAGTGTGCAAAAAGACCGTTGATGTTCGGACAATGGGCGAATTGGCGGTTGCAAATCACGGAAAGAGGAAAAAATACGTGGAATTGGGATAAAGCGAGTAGGCCGTCGGTAGTCTTACGGACTTCGTTCGGCAATCATCAAATTCATCAAATCGGGTCAGACCCTTTCCTCAGTAAGAATCGTCAGCCAGTCCACAATAACAGCAAGTGGGACAGATGTGTTGAAACCTGAAGTGTTGTGGACGATTCATGCCATCAACAATCATCACAGTTTCCGATCTGCTGAAGGCAACGCGAAACTGTTTGCAGCAATGTTTCCATATTCCTCGATTGCGACGAACTATCGGTGTGGGGAAACCAAAAGTAGATATCTTGCAACTTTTGGCATTGCTCCTTTTTTCTGTCAGAACTGAAAAAAAGAGTGAAATCACAGACTGAATCTTCAAATCAATCGTCACGTCGTCTCCATAGACTTTAAGTGACTCATTTAAGTGCGCGTTTGTTAAAAAAGAAAAGAAAAAAAAAAAAACCCTACTTCTTGTTCAAAAAGACAACATTCATACCACACCCCTCCCCCTAACTTACCTACCAGCTAGCCTACACACACACACACACACACACACAACTAACACAACAAAACAAAAAAAATCATTTATCTATTCACTTAATTGTTTTGTTACAATTATCTATTCACTTAATTGTTTTGTTATTACAGTTACTTTCATTTTATTCATCTAGTTATTATAATTACTACCACTATCATTATATCTTACTATCCCTTCTATCTATCTATCTCTCTATATATATAATTATATATATATATAAAATCCCCCCCCCCCCCCTTACTTAGCATTATTATCAATCCACCTAAACACCACAACCATCACAAATATATCACACCACCCCACTAAACCAGCTACACAACCCCATCATTTCACTCCCCCCTCCCTCCACGCCCCCCCCCCCCCCCCCCCCCCCCCCCCCCCCCTTTTTTTTTTTTTTTCCTCTCCCGTAATTTCCGTCTGTCATTTTCCTACCACATGGACAGATAAGTCTTTGTTTCTTTGTACTGTCCTAAATGTTAAATGTGATTTTTTTTTCCCCCTGAAGAAGATCCAAGAGGTCGAATTGCATTGTGTCTTGTCCTGTGCTTTGTCAATGTCCTTGGCGGTAACTAACCCCCTCTCTTTCTAAATTTGCTTCTTCATTCTCCGCCATCAGTCGCTCCATTTTAAAACAACAGCAACAACACAAAAACCCAGTTAAGTGTGGAGCTACAGGAAGGCTACCCACATTCACCTTTTAAAAAAGGGGTTACCCTGCTCCCTATCCTGCCCAGAACAAGCACTAGGCTAGTCCAGGCCCGCCAACCATTCACACACACTTCCACACGACATCACATATACAGTGGCTGTATTTTAAAAGTAAAGTTTGCTGAGCTCCCTCCTGAAATGTGCTAGAGAGGAGGCCTCGGCTGCAATGAATATGTCATGCTTTTTGATGTATCATTGAGCAAGGACTTGAAACAGAAGCAGCTGGACATTCATGTCAGATACTGGTCTGGAAAGCAGATTGAAAGTTTTCTTTTTTCTGATTTCTCATTTCTTTATAAAGACTTCATTTTTTTTTTTTTTTGTATATACATGATATTGAGCGTGGAAAAGACTACAGAAGTGTAATCACCTTATCATCATGGCTGGATTACATGTGTAAGGGTATTATTCACTCTTTTTTTCAATTGTACCACTCTTTTTTCAATTGTACGGCTAAATTTGCCCCTTTAAAAAATTAAAATATCCCCTTTAGAAACCCTTGAATTTTTTTTCCTGTGAAGAAGTGGGAACCCTGTTACATCTAAATGGCTACTCTTTGCATGGTAAAGGAACTGTGACTGTTAAATGATACTGTGATTCAAGTGCTGGCAGTGTGAACAAAGAAGAGGAAACTGGAAATTTGTGTGAAAGACCTGCTTAAGTCTGATAAATAAGAAAGTGGAAGAAATCAAAAAGTAAAACTGGGATCAAGATACATTTTCAGGTGTCAGCAGAATTGTGTAAATTTTAAATTACATTTAATGGTAAAGGAAATTTGACTAAATGATGGTGTGTGATTGGTAAGTGAATTGTTCATTCTGTTGTGTTCACTTGCATTTGTGTGTGTATCATTTTTGAGTGTATGTGTGTGTGTGTATAATGTGTGTGTGTGTGTGTGTGTGTGTGTGTGAGTGAAGCGCGCATATATAATATGAAGGTTGAGGGGTAAGTGGGAGGTGAGATGGGGGTGGGTTTAGTCCTGGATTTTGGTCATGGAAAAATATTGCTGAGGTCTTGGAAAGGTATGGAAAAAGTATGGAATTTTGTTTTGACTAATTGGTATGACCCTGATTACTTTGTTCGGCATGATAGACTTCTGTGTGGATGTGAACTGTCATTTCTGTTCTGGACAACACTCAACGGTTTTCCATTTTTTTTTTGGTTTGGGAAAGGCATGAGTGGGGTCAGGATAATTCAGGGACAGAGGAATAAGGTAAAGCACACAAAACTTTGATTTGGGATTTTAACAGGAATTATATGATATGCATGTTATCTAGCTCTCACACACATACCACACCAGTTATTACATGCATGACGTTATCTTTTGCAGGTATATAAGATTAAAATGTGCAAGTTTAGCTGTGCAGATTACAGCTACAACAGAAGCTGAAGTTTATCGACTTCATTTTGTTCCTTGACGTCTGTCCAGCTCACCATGTTGTCCAAGATGTTTGTACAGTGGGAAGCAGAAATCACCAAGCTAGAGATTCAGGCACAGTCAAAGACCTCGGATGCATGAAAAAGAAAAAAGTTGACAGGCAGTAGTAAATGGACACAAGTGTGTGTGTGTGCCACTGCTTGCAAATTTAGAGGGAAAAACGTGGGAATTTATTTCTCTGCTTTTGACAGCAAGGTCAGGTTTTAATGCTTTATTGTATGTAGATGATGGCTCTAATTTGACAAGGAAGAGAGTGGTGGGAAGATGAGTGGGGAAGAAAATGTGGGAGGGGTAACAAGGGGTGTGGGATTGGGAAGGTTTTTTTTGGGGTGGTGGGGGTGGTGGGGAGACTTGTTTCTGAGATGTTTCTGGTTATATACACTTTAGTAGAGTAGTTAACACAATCAGAATGTAATATTCCTACTTTTTTTCTTCTTTAATTAGTACTGCTTTTGGAGCAATTATTTCATTTGGGAAAAAAGTTTTACATAGATCAGTGGAGTATATACAATCTGCCTATCCAATGGCCATTTCTAAAGCATAAGGAACTTAGTTCAGCTCGTCTAAAATGTAGTGATAGTGGCGATATAAATGAATAAAAAAAGAAACTGAATTAGCACTAATGGATGGTGTATTGAAGGTACTGCACCACATCATAAAAATCAGAATGGTTAGCAGATGAGATGGAAGTAGTTGGACAAAAGGAAAGGGAAGGGTCTCTAACAAATTTAAAAAGGCTGGGTCTCTAATGAGTTGATCAAGCAGTGAAGCACTTGTCAAAACTGTGATTCTGTGTAGTAAAAGTGCAACTTTGTAATTCTGTGCAGTACAAGTATCCCGCTGCTGTGCCGTTTGGTTCACTGGTATGTTTGTAAGGCTCTCTGGTTTAGTAAGGGACTTCTGTAGCTTGTATTTGAATGTTGTCAGTGTTATAGTTATTGCAGTCTTCATTTATTTTCACGAATATTCCCTTGTGGTGAGAAAATGAAGAGGAAAAAAACCCTTTTTTTGTTTTTGTGTAGGTCATCATTTTGCATTATGCCCATAACTGTGCTGTACTTTTTTGTTTTTGCTCTCCTCCATTTGACGCTCCATTCAAAACACATGGAATGATTGCAGTGTGTATGAACAGAAAAATTGTTTCAACCAAGCTATAGAGTGTGCATGTTGTTTATAAGAGCGCGCATGTGGCGTGAATCTGTTTAAGAGAGGAGGCAGTTTGTGTGATTTTTTTTTTTTTTTTTAATAAATGCTATTTTTTTCTTTGGGTGTCCTTGAAAGGTCCTTGGTATTTCATGACTGGTAGTGTTTGGGAATCCTGGCCCTGATACGATTCTCACATGACTCTTAGCAACATGATTTTCATTCATTGATCTATTGTTAACAGGATATCATTTGACTTGCCATTGTTATCTTGTAATGTTCTGTTTCATCCCCCCACTCCCCTGCTTGCGGCATTGCAAGGGAAAAGCAGTTTTGCTATGAAAGTACTTTCGCATGAGAATGGTACATGTGATTGAATATGCATGCATCAGTATGACTATGTGTATACATATGTGTATATGCATACATATTTGTGTGTGTCCACATGGTGGTTGAAAGAGTACAGAGGCTTTGATTGAAGTTTATGTATGGATACAAAGTTGATGTCACAGCATTTGTTTGTTTGAATAAACTGGATTAGGTTTGAATCCCATCATTCTGTTTTGAGTGAGAGAAACTTCTCCTTTTCTCTCAGTTTCTTCCTTTACTGTCTACTCTCTGTGATTGAAAGATTTCTTGCTTTACTGCCTATACTTTTTGTGATTGAAAGATTTCCTGCTTTACTGCCTATACTTTTTGTGATTGAAAGATTTCCTGCTTTGCTGCCTATACTTTTTGTGACTGAAAGATTTCTTCTTTACTGCCTATACTTTCTGCGATAGATTTCTTGCTTTACTGCCTATACTTTCTGTGATTGAAAGATTTCTTCCTTTACTGCCGGTATTTTCTGTGATTGAAAAGATATAGAGCATAAACAGAAACCTGAAAGCAGGGAACAGTGGAAGTGATATGCCAGGCCAAAATGGAAAGCACTCAACATCACACCATTCTGGACAAACCATCACCACCAGTCGCGTCTGACACTGCATGTGTATTTTCTCCTGTAGGTTTCCACCTTCTCCAGGAAATTCCCAGTTCAACAGAACTCAAAACTCAAAAAACCATGTGATAATCCTATCACCTCAACTGTAAATCTTGAGAAATGGTACTGCAATGTAACACTAGTATATCATACAATTTGTTGTAATCTCACTCAAGCTCTTTTTTTCTCATCACAAATTGCCAACTTTGCTTCCTCCCTAGATTTATAATTATTCAATTTTTTCTTCCTTTCTCTTCACCTTTTTTTTTCTCTCTTCACCATTTGTATCCGCCCAAGACATACAATTATTAGTTTCAGAATTCCAAAGACTATAATGATAAATAATATCACCAAATCTCATTAATCTACGTTTTCCACATACTTCTTTCAACACAAAAGAATAATACAAGTCAAGTACCCTCAAAACACACACACAGTGTCGTTAAGAAAAAAGTTGAAGCTAATTTTGTGCTTATTAAAGCACCATCTAGAAGAGAGACGCATAGTTTTTTTTTTTTTTTTTGATCATGACGCATGACAAGACAAGTCTCAGAGATGATTTTGCACCATACTCAACAAGCCCATTGACTTTTTTTTTCTCTTTCATTTTTTTAAAAAATCAATCTTTGTGATAAGCCTATCCTCCTTAAATACCAACAGCCAGACTATCTTTTGAAATTTAAAAAAAAAAAAAAAAAAAAAAAAAAAAACACACACACACACACACCTAAATGGGAAAAAAAAAAACAGTAAAAGGAAAAAAAAAAAAAGATTTACTGTTGACTAGACAAGTTGGGAGTGCAAAGCAAACCTTTAAGCCAGGATTTCTGAACACCAACAAACTCGCTCTAGAAGTAAATTGGTTATGGTTTTGATATTGTTACAAAAAAGCGATTCCTAAAATTTTCATTCACATGATGATCTAAACTTAGCCAATTCTGACTCTTTGTTTCCTATGCATGGTAACATTCACTCACTCTATACTGGAGGAAAAAAACAAACGTTATATACATTCTCCCTGAAAAACTGACGTGATTTAAAAAAAAAAAAAAAAAAGAAGAAAAGAAAAAAAGTTTGTGGCATATATATATATATATACACACTTATATAATTGTGTGTGTGTGTATTTTAAATCAGGTTTGAAACTGTAGTGTTGAAAGCAAGTACACCATATTTCAAGGAATGGTTGAAAAAAATGCAAAATGCACATTTGAAAACATTAAAAAAAGCAGCATCATACCAATTTCATGATAGAGGTTTCACATGTGTGTTCATTTGACATATGCTCATTTGACATAGTTCACATTTTAGAGTCTGGAATCTTACCCTTCTTAACCCCTTCCTGCTAACCACCACCCACAAATCTTTTAAGTAACACCACCACCTTCCCCGAAAAACACATCCACCTACCCCCCCTTCAAATGCTTACAAAAACGTTCGAAACAACCTATACCCTCAGCCACTCTTCCAAACACATGTGGTAAAAACACTCTTGTAAACATAACATACAATCCATAGTTCCGTCAAACTAAATGCTGAAAAATACAATATTAACATATGGACATTTCACTGGCGATTCTATAAACCTATCTTGCACTTTTAAATCAACAATTTACACCTATGTTTAACAATTATTTCATGCAATGATGTTTACTTACATTGTCTTAAATGTTCAAAATTACACTAGCTGTAATATTTTGAGGATGCAGGTTAGAAAAGCAAAAATCATACCGTCTTTTGCATGTCTCATATCAATTCTCATCAACACATAACTTTAAAGCATGCACCTCAGTTTTCTCGCAAAAAAAAAAAGAGAACTTTTTCGGCACTCAGCTGTGATTACATAAAATTAGTGTCTTCGCTGTGTTAGTTGTCTTCGCTGTGCTTCTCATTAATCATGAATCAGAGTAATGAGTATTTATGCTGTGTAATATATTACACTGGAACGCACCAGAATGGGAGCGAACTGAAGGATGGAACAAGATTAAAATGTTTCTTAAGTCAGAGTATTGACAACAGATGTGTTGGAATCAGGGACTACAAAAGCATTAAAAAAAAAAAGTTTTCAGCCAGAATATAGACAACAAATGGTTCTTCCATGTATGGACCACACTTTTTTTTTTTCTATGGCTGGATTTCTGGCCACAGTCGGAGAAGTGGCAGCCATAAATGTTCCAAAGTGGTAGAAAACATGAACACCAGACAATCGCAATAAATACATTCTGATTCAACATGAATCTGGTTGCCAGCCACTGGCACATTCAAACATTCACACCTGACACAACTGGGCTGTTTCATGCCAACCATCCAGTACATGGAAAAGGTGACTTCATGGCAAAGACACTGCAATAGTCAGAAGTCAAACAGAACAATTACTCTTTAATTTAGGGACCCAATACCCTCAATGTGTCTGCAAAGAGATACGCTCTTCCTAAGTCAATTACCGGTATGTATGATGACTGTATTTTCATCTGTGTATAAATTAGATCAATACTGTTCACACCCAAAGGAAAACACAACTAAAGCTGCGATAAATATGGTGGACTTCTTTTTTCTTTTTTTTTTTTTTTTTTGAGTGCGTTCTTGTTCCTAAAACAAAATTACAGAACTCAAGAGCTCCGAGTATTTGTGAACCAACCTATCTGATCAATATGAGTACATCCATAGATTTAAAAAGTATCCATCAACAGAAGAATTAATTCCAGAATTACAACAAAAAAAATCAAAGTTTTGCACATATGTATTCATAAACATTAAATAAATAGGAAGTCAAAATGCTTATCTTCACCCCCCCCCCCCCCCCCCCCAGTTGAACAAAAAACTGCAATGTTTAGCACTTCAATACTCTTTGCAACACTGATTCCACCATTTAATTTCTAAAAAACGGGAAAAAAAAAAACCTCACCATAAGCCAGATACTTTAGAAACAAGGTCATGTCTGTAAGCTAGGCCAAGTGAAGAAATAAATAATATGTAGAAAGTTCACTGGCAGGACCACAACTGATGACCGAATGAAAAACACTCAAAGCATAGTTAATGTACAATTGTAAACCAGAATGGTCACTATGAAATGTGAATTCGGAAATACAAAACAAAACAGAGACCCAAGGCCAGATGAAATAATGCAAACAGACCAGACAGACTGCGTGCCACTATCTTGTTTGAATCATCGCTTATGCCTCTAGCTCTTCCTGCGGCTCATTTTGCCTTTAACTGTAAGGGGCAGGTAAGACCTAGAAAACTTATGTCTCCTTTTCTGCACACCTGTTTTTGTTTATTAGAAGAAAAAAATTGCCTCGTAAAATTTCTGTACTGAATCTCTGGAATTCCACCAGTGAAATATAATGCATCAAATTTACCTCAATGATGAAAGCATGCATAAATAATCATTCTAACACAATGTGTGGTAGATTGGTGACCTTACCGGCAAATATGCACTACTTCTTTATCTATTAACTTAATTTTATCACAATCATTCTCAAAGCCTAAAATAATCTTTTGTGTCTGCTGAAACCATTTCACAGACATCACAACAGAAAAAAAAAAATGCTCATAAATAAAGAGTGACTCTACTACTTGCACACTGAAAATCTCGCTGAAAATCTGTTAAACTGATTTTACTTCATACACACCTGCGTCATACCCAGAACAATGCAGACCTTTGATTCAAGCAAACAAACTTTCACGTCAAAGCACTGATAATAAAAGCCTTGATATGAAACTTAATGCGGCTGGACCAAGCATCCTCTTTCCTCTTGCTTTCTTATCTCCAGTGCCATTCCACCGGTACTGCTCCTAATCTGCCAATTCCTGCTTCTCCACACACAGCGCGGAACTATGGTCTCCTGACATATCCCATTTTTGGCAATGCACAGAGACTGATCCATTCATCAATGACTTATTCCAGCTGTGGAGGCAATGAACTCCTGCCGAGACACTTCAGTGGTGTTCCACTGTACAATTTCTCATTCCACACACACAAAACTAACAAAACCAAAAAAATCATTTATCTATTCACTTAATTGTTTTGTTACAATTATCTATTCACTTAATTGTTTTGTTATTACAGTTACTTTCATTTTATTCATCTAGTTATTATAAATTACTACCACTATCATTATTATCTTACTATCCCTTCTATCTATCTCTCTATATATACGAATATATATAATATAAAATCCCCCCCCCACCCCCCTTACTTAGCATTATTATCAATCCACCTTAACACACCACCATCACAAATATATCACACCCACCCCACTAAACCAGCTACACAAACCCCATCATTTCTCCAAGAGGTCGAATTGCATTGTGTCTTGTCCTGTGCTTTGTTTGTCAATGTCCTTGGCGGTAACTAACCCCCTCTCTTTCTAAATTTTGCTTCATTCTCCGCCATCAGTCACTCCATTTAAAAACACACAGCAACAAAAAAAACCCAGTTAAGTGTGGAGCTACAGGAAGGCTACCCACATTCACCTTTTAAAAAGGGGTTACCCTGCTCCCTATCCTGCCCAGAACAAGCACTAGGCTAGTCCAGGCCCGCCAACCATTCACACACACACTTCCACACGACAGCACATACAGTGGCTGTATTTTAAAAGTAAAGTTTGCTGAGCTCCCTCCTGAAATGTGCTAGAGAGGAGGCCCTCGGCTGCAATGAATATGTCATGCTTTTTGATGAATCATTGAGCAAGGACTGAAAAACAGAAGCAGCTGGACATTCATGTCAGATACTGGTCCGGAAAGCAGATTGAAAGTTTTTCTTTTTCTGATTTCTCAATTTCTGTATAAAGACTTCATTTTTTTTTTTTTGTATATACATGATATTGAGCGTGGAAAAGACTACAGAAGTGTAATCACCTTATCATCATGGCTGGATTACATGTGTAAAGGTTATTATTTATTCACTTTTTTTCAATTGTACGGCTAAATTTGCCCCTTAAAAATTAAAATATCCCCTTTAGAAACCCTTGAAAAACCCTTGAAATTTTTTTCCTGTGAAGAAGTGGGAACCCTGTTACATCTAAATGGCTACTCTTTGCATGGTAAAGGAACTGACTGTGACTGTTAAATGATACTGTGATTCAAGTGCTGGCAGTGTGAACAAAGAAGAGGAAACTGGAAATTTGTGTGAAAGACCTGCTTAATCTGATGATAAATAAGAAAGTGAAGAAATCAAAAAGTAAAACTGGGATCAAGATACATTTTCAGGTGTGAGTAGAATTGTGTAAATTTTAAATTACATTTAATGGTAAAGGAACTATGACTGTAAATGATGGTGTGTGATTGGTAAGTGAATTGTTCATTCTGTTGTGTTCACTTGCATTTTTTGTGTGTATCATTTTTGAGTGTATGTGTGTGTGTGTATAATGTGTGTGTGTGTGTGTGTGTGTGTGAGTGAAGCGCGCATATATAATATGAAGGTTGAGGGGTGAGTGGGAGGTGAGATGGGGGTGGGTTTAGTCCTGGATTTTGGTCATGGAAAAATATTGCTGAGGTCTTGGAAAGGTATGGAAAAAGTATGGAATTTTGTTTTGACTAATTAAGGCATGAGTGGGGTCAGGATAATTCAGGGACAGAGGAATAAGGTAAAGCACAAAACTTTGATTTGGGATTTTAACAGGAATTATATGATATGCATGTTATCTAGCTCTCACACACATACCACACCAGTTATTACATGCATGACGTTATCTTTTGCAGGTATATAAGATTAAAATGTGCAAGTTTAGCTGTGCAGATTACAGCTACAACAGAAGCTGAAGTTTATCGACTTCATTTTGTTCCTTGACGTCTGTCCAGCTCACCATGTTGTCCAAGATGTTTGTACAGTGGGAAGCAGAAATCACCAAGCTAGAGATTCAGGCACAGTCAAAGACCTCGGATGCATGAAAAAGAGAAAAAAGTTGACAGGCAGTAGTAAATGGACACAAGTGTGTGTGTGTGCCACTGCTTGCAAATTTAGAGGGAAAAACGTGGAATTTATTTCTCTGCTTTTGACAGCAAGGTCAGGTTTTAATGCTTTATTGTATGTAGATGATGGCTCTAATTTGACAAGGAAGAGAGTGGTGGGAAGATGAGTGGGGAAGAAATGTGGGAGGGGTAACAAGGGGTGTGGGATTGGAAGGTTTTTTTTGGGGTGGTGGGGGTGGTGGTGGGAGAGACTTGTTTCTGAGATGTTTCTGGTTATATACACTTTAGTAGAGTAGTTAACACAATCAGAATGTAATATTCCTACTTTTTTTTTCTTCTTTAATTAGTACTGCTTTTGGAGCAATTATTTCATTTGAAAAAAGTTTTACATAGATCAGTGGAGTATATACAATCTGCCTATCCAATGGCCATTTCTAAAGCATAAGGAACTTAGTTCAGCTCGTCTAAAATGTAGTGATAGTGGCGATATAAATGAATAAAAAAAAGAAACTGAATTAGCACTAATGGATGGTGTATTGAAGGTACTGCACCACATCATAAAAATCAGAATGGTTAGCAGATGAGATGGAAGTTAGTTGGACAAAAGGAAAGGGAAGGGTCTCTAACAAATTTAAAAAGGCTGGGTCTCTAATGAGTTGATCAAGCAGTGAAGCACTTGTCAAAACTGTGATTCTGTGTAGTAAAAGTGCAACTTTGTAATTCTGTGCAGTACAAGTATCCCGCTGCTGTGCGTTTGGTTCACTGGTATGTTTGTAAGGCTCTCTGGTTTAGTAAGGGACTTCTGTAGCTTGTATTTGAATGTTGTCAGTGTTATAGTTATTGCAGTCTTCATTTATTTTCACGAATATTCCCTTGTGGTGAGAAAATGAAGAGGAAAAAAACCCTTTTTTTGTTTTTGTGTAGGTCATCATTTTGCATTATGCCCATAACTGTGCTGTACTTTTTTGTTTTTGCTCTCCTCCATTTGACGCTCCATTCAAAACACATGGAATGATTGCAGTGTGTATGAACAGAAAAATTGTTTCAACCAAGCTATAGAGTGTGCATGTTGTTTATAAGAGCGCGCATGTGGCGTGAATCTGTTTAAGAGAGGAGGCAGTTTGTGTGATTTTTTTTTTTTTTTTTTTTTTTAATAAATGCTATTTTTTTCTTTGGGTGTCCTTGAAAGGTCCTTGGTATTTCATGACTGGTAGTGTTTGGGAATCCTGGCCCTGATACGATTCTCACATGACTCTTAGCAACATGATTTTCATTCATTGATCTATTGTTAACAGGATATCATTTGACTTGCCATTGTTATCTTGTAATGTTCTGTTTCATCCCCCCACCTCCCTGCTTGCGGCATTGCAAGGGAAAGCAGTTTTGCTATGAAAGTACTTTCGCATGAGAATGGTACATGTGATTGAATATGCATGCATCAGTATGACTATGTGTATACATATGTGTATATGCATACATATTTGTGTGTGTCCACATGGTGGTTGAAAGAGTACAGAGGCTTTGATTGAAGTTTATGTATGGATACAAAGTTGATGTCACAGCATTTGTTTGTTTGAATAAACTGGATTAGGTTTGAAATCCCATCATTCTGTTTTGAGTGAGAGAAACTTCTCCTTTTCTCTCAGTTTCTTCCTTTACTGTCTACTCTCTGTGATTGAAAG